>JAAGKR010001136.1:59107-139107 GCA_011419295.1 Clarias macrocephalus
ATCAATCACTACAAGTCATATGGTAAAATTTACAGGGTTGACAAATTAATTAGTTAGCCAACTATATAAGTGAAAATGTCCCCTGTTAAAGATGCTAAAATGTAAATAGACTAGAAAGCAGCAACTATGTTACTTTAAGTCCCAAGTATGATTAGTTAATTGTAAAAGAGAAATCCTCAAAAGCATCAAGGCTCTATCAGAAGCCTTCTGCTGAGGGACAATGAATAAAAATTATGAAACTACTAGCCTGGGAACATAATCTGTCTGTCCTGGGTGTATTAGCATTTTTTCACCTCTGCTAGGTTAAAAGACATTAGAAGAGGCCTAAAACAGTGTATTTCAATCCGATAGCTGAACATTTATGCTGTCTCTGCATTCTCTGTACGTTCAACTCAAGAATCAAAGTTATAAAGAGGATCAACTTTGTGCCGTGAAAAACTGCATAAGTATAATCAAATGAACTTTGACTCGAAACAGATTAAGGAAAATCGTCTTCTCAGACATTCTCTCTCTCTCCCTCTCTATGCTATACACACATATACAATATACACACACACATACACACACACACACACACAACACAGAGAGAGAGAGGGAGAGAGAGAGAGAGCGAGAGAAGTTAACTCCTTACCTTTCTATCTCATCTTTGTAGTTCTCCTGCCATCTGTAGCTGTCTCCATAGCCACTGTACTTACTGTACTGCTCAGTGCCTGCATACAAAAAAAACTAAAATAACTACTAAAAAACACTTTGCTTCCAGCATCAGGTAAAGGACTCATTTTAATACAGGTTGTTTATATCAAACAAAGCAAGCACAAGGATTCATGGCTAAAAACATTTAATTCCAGCACCCAAAACAAGGACCATGCGATAGAATTATTGATGGCATAGGGTGTACTCACTAACTCATTCCTCTGTGTCAGTTTGCCTGATGAGCTGAATTAATTAAAAATAATGGTCTGCTTGAGAAGTTAAGGGACTATTTTAGAGTTGTAAGTTGTAGTATCATTAAAAGCATCGGCAGCTGTTCTTAGGTATGGACAAGTCGGTTATTCCTAAAAGAGCAAAACCAAACAGCATGAGTGTATGTCCTTCACTTGCACTCATTAGTATATGCAGCTGCTCAAATAATCGGATTAAAGTCTAGTAAGCTAACAGCTTCATCTGAAAAAAAATGAGAAAAAGACATTGAGTGGTGTGACTAAATTTAAAAGATACCAAGGACTCAAATCAATAGTCACATACTGTAAAAGGGTTTAGTGACACAAGTATGATTCCCTATAACAATTACAAAAACTTCTGGATCAAACATTGTCAAGCAAAACCCTTTCTGCATTTATTCAGTTTTTCATTCATTCAGTCTGTATGGTTGTAGCAGCAACAAGTTGTGAAGGTCAGTCTGAAATACTGTGTCCCACAGCCACAAGTTCTGTGGGACCCACAGACATTCCTAAGTCAACTGTAAGATATAAACTGTCTAGTGGTCCTGGCTCTGGCCTGAAGTCTCCGTCTCTACAACATGACCAATAGATCTGTAGCGAGAGCAGGTCCTTTTCAACATACTCAAACCACCTCAACTGGCTGCTCTCGCTTTTCCCCAAGGATCTGTTAGACTGCTGAGCTCCACATCCTAACATGCTCAGCAACCTATAATTTCTAACTTATGTGTAAACACATTTTTTGATCATAATGTACAGCTTGTAACTAGCTTCTTGATGTGTAGTGCCTCATGAACAACTGTGAACCAGAGGGCTACATCACTGGGAGTATAATGCTCCTAAATATGCCATTCTTGATGAATACAACCAAAGGGAAAGGTCAAAGAGTGACTCTAATGACCCCCATAAAAGCTACAAAGACTACATGTACACTCTCTGCTTGGATTAGGGTTACAGGACCCACACGTTCAAATCATAACATGCTTGGATTTAGGTCAAAATAGCAACAATGAGCCATGGCATTAGTGGGGGTTCAGGAGGTGCAATGATGGACGAGAAGCAGTCAGATGATGCATAGTCTCAGATTGAGCCAGCAGATTAAAAATGTGTTATTTAACTACCAAAGAGTGGTTCATATGAAACCTTCTATTAGGAGACATTTATTTCATATATATATATAAATTGAATATTGGATATGTTTCTACTAGAAAACAACAATTTTGTGTTACTAATGGACCTCTCCATTGCATTAGGCTACATTAATAGTGCAACTATATTTAATCATCTTTATAGGATTGAAATATTTTCAGTGTTAACATTTGTCCTCAGCAACAAAGGACAAACAGGTCCTTCTCAGCAATCTTCCAGTCAGCTGAATCTGAGTGAGTGGGAGCCAGTATGGGTGGATGAGGAATGGTTGGATCCATCACTGCACAGCTCTTTATAACAGAAGCCAGCCTCTTCACACGCCTGCAAGCAAGCCATGCTAGGCTGTACACAGTTTCTCCCACTTCATGTTATCCACAATAGATATGATTTATCTTCTTTATTGGCTATGGTTTAAAACTTAACCAAGTAACAGGATTAATCAGGTGGACAGCTCTAACAGTGTAGCTGTCTCTCACCTTATTTTATAAAATAAGAGATTAATTGTGTCTCAAGAGGATTCTGAAGACTAATGAAGAAAACTAATGAAATACAAATATAGAGGCATAAACTATTTGGCAAATACAGTATTTCATGCATAAGCTGTCAGATGACATTTTTAAAAGACTTAAAAAGATGTACAAAAAAATTACTTAACTTAAAACTTACTTAAATAAACACAAAGATGTCTACTATATAAAACTTATTGGACCTTTCCAAATCAAAACACCAGAGGTTAGACGAGAATGTCCAGACTGGTTCGAGCTCAAAGAATGGCACCAGTATCTTAAGTAACATCTTGCTGTAAGCGGGTTAGGATGAAAAGCAACTCTGAACACGCATGTTGAACCTTGAAGCAGACGGGCTAGAGCAGCAGAAGACCACACCAGGTGCCTCTCCGATCAGCTAAGAAAAGGAAACTGAAATTACAGTTTGCATTATAGGACTCGCCAAAATTGGAGAACATCCAGAATGAGAATATTAAGAAAGAAAATGAAAAAACAAACAAAAAAAAATTGTCTGATCTTGTCAATTTCTGCCTCCACAGGTCACCAGATCTCAATCCTATAGAGGACCTTTGGGATTTACTAGAATAGGAGATTTGCAACATGGATGTGGAGTTACCAAACCTGCAGTAACTGTGATGCCATCATGTCGATATAAACCAAAACCTCTAAGGAATGTTTCCCAGCACCAAATTAAGGCTATTCTGAAGGCAAGAGAAGGTGCAACCTAGTTATTAGAAAGGTGTACCTAATGAAGTGACAGAGTATGTGCAGTATTCAGACCAGGAGCGGACTAATCACCAGGACAAGAAAATGTTACGTTCTAGCTATTAGTTTTTATTTATAATTGGGAAACAGAAAAAAACATTAGTTTAATATTTAGTACTGTATATATTTTCTAACCTCTCAGTGGGACAACATACCTAATTTTTTCCAAATGTTTCCAAATCCCAATTTCTAATGCACCACATATATCAGCTGAGGTGCAATCAGGCTGCTGAAAGAACTATTTTTATTAGGTTGATTAACAAGCATTCAGGCCTGCCTGAAATCGTTTTAAAATAAAGAATACAGAGACAAAAGCCAAACTCTAGTAATATCCTTTACATGCGATTTAAGGACAGAATTTCCACCTCAGAGCAATCCCACCCACTCCTGGATGGAAAAAAGGGACATTATTTACAGTATGCCTGTGCCAGAATCTACATACAGAAGTGGTCACAGAAGCACTTTCATCAGGAAATAATGATAATGATATGTGATATGTCTCCTTACAATTTATTTCTAAGTTCATCTGAATTACCTCTAAACCGTCCACATTGTGCTTCTTAGCCAACATGAGCTATGACACTAAGTAGCTTCTGGGCTGAATCCCAAATCTCTCTCTATCCCAATCAATGGCACTACTAGCTGTGTGGAACAAGGGACTGCAAAGCCTACATAGCACACTAGATTTCATTCAGTGCTTTTCGGGATTCAAACTTGAACAGTTAATTAGTTATTTATTAGAAAGCTTAAAATGACACTATTAGTTAATGTTGCCTACACATGATTTTATGGAGTACAAATCCATAGCAATTTTGCATTTGCAACGGAATCACTGAATGAGCTAATGCTATCACTCGAAAATGACACCAAATACAGGAGGAATCACATATCTGTACACTGTCTAAGGTATTAAAAAATATATATACATACAGTATATATTCTTATTACGTTTTTCATCCATTTTCACATGCTTGTTTCTCTTTTGAATGAGTTACGAAGTAAACCACAGAATAATGCATATGGAAATTTAAAAAAAAAAAAGGTATTGATTGCTAGGTTACATTTATCTATGTGGTAATCAGGTAATCATCAAGTATTCTTTTGTTATTTTTTGGCTACAAAATATACCTTGAACTTAATTATCAACAAAAATGCACAGTAGCTTAATGTTGTCGAAGGGTGCTTCTGCCATCCGCTGTTGTAACTGGCTTCATGGTAGTCATGTGTCCATGTGCCACCCATCACCAGATCGTATTCGGGTATAGCTAGCTAGTTATGTCTAGCTCCTGTCTCAGTCTCACACACTCACAGCAGGAATAGGCACCTTGTTTAAGGTTTGAAAGCTGTAGTGAGAGATTGATGGGGTTCGGACGCAGAATGCAGGACACTAACTCATGATCTGGGCTTCTTTTCAGAACCGCTGCTCTGTGAGAAAGCAGCCCTTACAGAGTGGGGAGGGTGTGCATAGTGTGTTGACTCAACATAGGGAGTTGGAGGGTGAAAAATAAGGCAATTCGACTGGGGAGAAATGAGAAATAACAGGGCAGCCTGGAGTGAATCAATGTAATAGATTTACGTTCAAATTGGATGGAGAGGGAAATAGACGAGGAATGAATGGAACCCAGTGAATACATAGGCCTGAGTGAGCAACGGCAAATAACGGGCTAAAAAATATATATATATTGATGGTCAACTCAATCTATGGAGAGAGAAGTGCTGAAAACTAGATGCTGTTAACTGTCTGAGAATGCTGTTCATGTAAATTTGAATTAACTGTTACATCATGATGCTTGAATTTGGCTGAAAATTTATCTCAGGAGGCATTTATATCTTGTGGTGAATAATAATAATATGAAGGCGTATCAGGCTGATAAAGAAAAAGTATCAGACTGCTTAGTGGAGCATAAGATTGATCAAATTAATGAAGAATTAAGAAAGAACAGCAGGAAGGGAGGAACACATGTCTGTGTGTTTGAAGCAAAGAAAGTGACAAAGGTTGAGAAATGAGAACAAGAAACAATTGAGTAAAATCTAATTATTTGTTTACCTGTGATGATAAGGCACTCATTGTGTTCCAGTGCCTCAGTGAAGAGACGCGAGACAATAAGCTCTGCGTTGATGAGAAAGCGAATCTCCTCCTGGACCAACCCTTGTCCTATCACCCCTCCACCTACCATTCTGTTAGCAAAGTCCACCTGCAGATGGAAGATGAAACACACAAAAAATGACAACAGGAACACAGACCACTCAATCCCCAAATCAAACCCTTCACTTTATTAGAAACACCTGTACATCTGCATATGTATGCAGTTATCTAATCGGCCCATCATGTGGCTGCAGCACAATGCAATAAATAAATAACTTATTTAATTACTTAACTTAATTGTAACAACAAACATCTAAATGTGATCTGTGATTTCAACCATGTCATGTTCATCATTACTACTGTAGATAGGCTGTTGAGAGTTTCTCAACCGCCTGGAGTTCTAACACACAACAATCTAGTCCACAGTAATCAGTTAATCACTCTTCACACACTGTGGTGGTCAAAAAGGCATCTCAGTATAAACAACACATTGGACCTTGAAGAGGATGAGCTTTCTATTGAGTTCCCTTCCTGCCAGGCTCAGACTCCTGATCTTAGCCATCATGAACACAAACTCTATCCTCCTAGTTGAATCATCCCTCAATCATCACTATTCCAGTTTGAGTGAGTCTGGGCTCACAATTCCCCTTATATTCCTGACAGCAGTGCAGAAAACCAATGTGGTCTTCTGCTGTTGCAGCGCATTCACCCTTTTGTGCATGCCAAGATTATTTTCTGCCCAGCACAGTTGTAAAGGAGTGACTGTGCAGCTCAAACCAATCTGGCCATTTTCTTTGACATCTATCGCAAAAGCACTCCCACCTGATGCTCATTTTTTTTCTTCAATTTTTTGTTTGTCACATAAATCTCTATAAAACTCTGGTACTAGATAAGCTGTTGGTCTCCTGGGAATCTCACCAAACGTTTCTAGAGTCTGTGATGATCAAAATCATAAAAATCATTATGTCTGATAAACATTAACTGAAGCCCTTGACTTGTATCTGCATGACATTTCTTGTACCATACTACTGCCCTATAATTGGCTGACTAAAAAAATGCAACACATTCAGTTGTCTACCTTAGAGTTTATTGCTGCGAGTACAATTATTCTCTTCTGCAGCCGCAAACATATTACATTAAAATCATGAACCCCCACAATGACTTCCATAGTGAGTATTATAATAGCTGGTGTGTGTTTGTCAGCCTCTAGGTTATCACTGCGTAGTGACAAATGCCTATATCCTTAGTTGACCTACGAGAGCTCCACTTTTGCTGATTCACATTTTTTATTTGCTATTTTATTTATTAATTTAATTTGCTTTTATTTTCAGGATCCAACTTAATGTGCTATTTTTATTATTGATGGTGATTTTGATTTATTTAACTGCAAATCCTTAATACGAGTTAGGTTTCTGGAGACTGCTGCAGAGTGAGAGTTGAGCTGTTTGTTATTCTCACCGATCAGGTGACTCAGTTTGGGGTCAGGACGCTGAAACTCTTTTCAACACTACTGACAGACTGTCAGACCATCCCAAGCTTCCAAAAATATCCATCAATCAAGCCTACAGGACTTCAGACCCACCCCAGTGGGATCTCCCAGGGTTGCTCATGTGTGTGCATGAGCTGTCAGCATATGCTACACCCGGAGAGAGGCGGGGAGAATGGGTGAGCTGGCATGACAAAGGTAGACACTCTGGCTGCAGTAGTGTCAAGACACTAAAACCCAAAGTGGGGCAAGGCTGAAGAACATCAACTCTGACACAATGTGACAATACAAAAGAGCTTCAGTAAATGCATCAGCTGCATTTACATATCAGTAAAAACAGCATAAAAAAAGGGAACATGTCCATTTTCACTTTAACACTTGACTTTTGCTATTTGTTTTGTAAGGCACATAAATGTTGTTAGTGCTTCTTTGTTCAACAATTATAAGAACACACACCAAGATGAATTATCTGCAAAACAGTCAGGATGTGAATCTTTATATTAGAAATAATATTTGTTTATTAAAAACCATAAAAATTTGTCACACATATTGTAGATCAGCCTTAATAGACTTGCATGGTTGTTTAAGGAAAAACCTCTAAAATATTAAATTTAAACTAAATAATTTTTGACCTGCCAAGTTAATCACATCTGTGTGCTATAGTAAGAAAATTATCAGAAAATAGTCACATGTTACAACCATAATTATAATGTTTTTGTTGACAGGATGAAACATCTGTTTATATGGAAATTTCAGAATAGGAAATTTCAGTATATATGAAATATGAAAAATGTGTCACATTACTACATTTTAAATGAACAGAAGATCCTGTGTGTTTATTTGATCAACAAATCAAATACTAAATCATGTAAAGTGCTCACCTGCAGCATGCCGCATCCCTGATCCTCAATGGTCCCCTCGCAGGCAATATGAAGCCGTGTGAGCTGGGTACCCAAGCTGAAAAAAAAAAAAAACACACAACACAGTGTCACACATGCCATGCACCCCAGACCTCTGGCAAACTAAATAACTTGTCCTAATGTCATGCTTAAATTGTTCTGGGTCTCAGCAGCAGTGTTGTGGTGGAAATGCTCAAATAAATCTCATAATTAATTAACGTAATATTGTAAAACATGGCTGTTCCAAATCTTGAAGTAAAACACTAACTTACAGGAAGTTAGAAAAATCAGGGTCCAGCTATTTCCTCCCACAATAAGCTGAAATGCTTAGTGAAATAATTTATCCGTTTCAAAAAGAAGAGCTGGATTTCTAATGATTTTTTTATTATTACATCATATGAAATTCTCTGACACATTAAACTCACCCTATTTTGGTGATTCAAGTTATCCCTCAAGGATCTATTTTGGGTCCCACGTTGTTCTGATCCATCCATCGTATTGTTCTAAATATTTATTTGGTGGGTTTTATGTGGTTGTTTTATGCACTATACACTATTAATATAAAATATTCCCCATGCAACTTTTTTAGTTATATGACAAACATAACTTTGTATAGAACATGTGCAATGTCCGACATGTGCAATTTGAACAGCCATGTCAGTTAATAAAAATAAGTTATGCTGAGTTTTGCATTATCATCTGTACAGCCCTCCTATCTTATACGTCATTAGTTCCTTCCATTAACACGACTCAATAACAGCATTCTCCAGCATGCTTCTCTGCAATAAACATCTGTGAGCAAAGAGGTGGGGTTTGGAAGAAGTTTGTATCCCCCCCTACATATTCACATAATATCCATTGTCCCCCCTTAGTCAGTCCGTTCTTTAATTATGGCACTTGGTACTGTTAGGCATAAGGCAACGTACACACTCCACATTCAATATTCAATTAAAAGCTCCTGAAATGCAATATTTTAGTTTGTTGTTCCTTAAAATTGGAAATTTATTCAATTTATTCAAATTATTGAACAATAAAAGATTCACAGAATGCACCTGTGCTAAATTGTCTACAGGTGGCATTGCCATTTTTTTTGGTCCATTTTAAAATCTATGTATATAAGGCAATTATATACACAATCTAAGTATGACTCAGGAGGTACAGAGCAGATCATGTATAAACACATTTTTGTGAATTATGGTATTTAGGAAAGGGCTGGAAAAGCTCAATATATTTGTGATTAACTATGAAACAAATTAAATCTCTCCTCCAGTTTAATTTTAAAAATTAAGCTGGAAGACTATAGCCCAGAATTTTATGCATTGCCAAGCACAAGTGTTTTAGTCGTCCGAAATTTTAAAAAGACAGGCAGATCAACCTGATGTAAAGTAGATTTGTACTTCCTGCTCCCTCACTCAGTTTCCAAGCTGCACTGCCTGGGGAAGCAATTGGCCTGAGAGTCTACACAGTGCCATGCTTCATTTATCAAGGGCGCAGTGGGTTTGAAGGCATGATCTCTCCCATTTGATGGCACAAGATACAGTATGAGTGAGGCTCTAAAACTAGCTGTATGAAAAAAATGTAAATTCGCATTTTTGCTTTATAGGTCAAAACACCAATTTCACATTTTCTTACACCACATACTACATTTGTATTAATATTTGTACCTTTCCCATTTAGGAGAACTGTTCAGGCTTTGTCTTGTAAATGTCACAAGACCAGTGGGCTCTAAAGGTGAAACAATAAGCATGTAAGTGCAAGCTTTAATAATGTGAGAACAAAGATAAATTACACTAAGTCTAAATGCCAGGCTTACTTTCAGAGGTGACTCTTCTAAAATAGCAAAGTAGAGTTTTGAGTTTTTCAATCTTCTGATGAGCGGCTCCCTCGAACAATCTGAAAGCAAAAGAGACAAAACTTGCTAGAAAGGAAACGAAAGGGAGGAAAAAAAGGGAGTAGCATTATGGGACCAGATTAGTTCTGCTCACCGTCCTGATTTAAAGGCAATCTCAGCCCAGGACATCCACACAGCGTCCCACACACACACACACACACACACACACACACACACAGACGTTAACATCCTTAATGCTGCTTGCTCATGGAGCGTACTTCCCCTCAGTCAGGACAATAATCACGAGGCTACAGTCCTGAGGGTAAACGGTGCACTCATGTAACAGTGCACAAATAAAACGACAAGCCAGAGGAACACAATGGCTTTCTTTAAAAGCCATTAAGAGAGCTACTGGTCCACTTTTAAAGTCAGAATTAGCCAGGGCCAAGGTCTTCTTACGTGGCTTTCTGTATTTGGGACACAACCTTCCAGCTGATGATTGATTAGAAAGAAACAAAGAGAGAGAGAGAGAGAGAGAGAGAGAGAGAGAGAAAAAAAATTAAAATTAAATGCCAAAAAATAAATAAAAAATCTGATAAATCAAAAAAGTAAGGGAGAAAGAAAAAAAGATCAGGCATGGTGTTTTATTCTTATCTACTCATTTTTAAAATATCAACGATTATTATAACAGAATTCCTTTCATACATTTATTTACTCATCTTGAGTGATCACTTTAGTCTGATTGAGTTCATGGAGGATCTGGAGCCTAACTTGGGAATACTTGCTGTGAGTAAGGAAAGCTAATGCAGTGCAGGACACCATGCACATACACACAGAGGCAATTTAGTGTTGACAATTCCCCTACTAGCACATTTGTGTGAGTTGGGAGGAAACTGGAGAAGCAGACAGACATTAACCTAAGCTCAAGATCGAACCAGGATCCTGGGAGCTATGCGGCTTGCAATGTTACACACTGCACCATAGTGTCATCCTAGTACCATTCTGATTCAGCTAATTTTATAAAAGCCCTAGCTTAGAAAGCCTTAATAAGGCAACTACTTGCATAAAAAAGCACATATCCTACAATCAAACTTTTCTCCAAGACAAAATGACCCTTTTTCAATGGCATACCTTAAAAACTGTCCTGGCATGCCAATATTTAGCATAATATAACTACACTTCTGAGTGCCAGTCTATCCATCATGTCACAAAAGAAAAGAAAAAAGAAAAAAAAAAAACACTGGCAGGTCTGCCAAATAAGCAATCTCTAAATTGCCTAGTCCTCCACTGCGGAGCAGCACGAGCGAATAAGTAAACTGATGGACAGTCATTCAATTAGAGTGGGCTGCACCATAATGATCAGCAGGTCTGGAATCTCTACCGTCTTCGCAAAACTCGTTTCCTATTGGCCGACTCTTGCCGTTGAGCAGAATGAGAAGCTGATGCACTGGCTGGTGTCCCTTTGCTGTGCTCATCTAAATAAGTCATATCTCAGTTAATGCTGCAATCACTCAAGCAATCACAATTCAACCCACTTTAGCCATCTCTAGCCAGGGGAGATAAAACCCTCGACAAAGAAATGATTATAATGGGAGTGTAAAGCAGTGCAGCAGTATCTGGCTGTGTTCATGTTCAGTGTCTAAGAGGAATTTACCTGAAGCAACATACTTCATGGATGCAGTTTTCTTTCTGTGTAAAACGAATATCTTTCTTTAAACATAGTCCTGTGATTTTCACCTGGCCAAGAAATGTATTTACCTTGAAACCAAAAGGTGGTATATTAGATTCTAAGAAAAATTGGATAATGTCTAACAAGAAATGTGCAAGCACTGCCGGTATCTAATGATACCATAACAACATTTTAACCCATGTGAATTTAATAAGACTCAATATTATTGTAAACAGACGGCAAAAACATGATCATCTGATATAAGTAGATTCAAGAAAACCCATTATAATCATGTGCAAGAAATAAAAGCAATACATTACAGTAAAAACATAAATAAAATTGGGCACGATATAGGTATGATACTATATGCAGATTGGATATAATCTGTGGAAAGTTTCATAGAGAAATGCAATAATGTCTTAAGAATTAAGACGTTGTGTTATTGTTTATTAATGTGTGACTCTAAATTAACATATTGAGCCAATCAGATAATATACATTTGGTAGGATGATCTGATACCACACTATACCACCAAAAAAGATGGCTCTGGAAACAGAAAAATGTCAGATATCAGATTCTGTAACAAACATGCAAAAAAGTTGGAATTGATTTGTAAAAGAATTTTATCTTTGGATCTAGAAATGCTTATGTAAAGAGACCTGACTGTCTTCTATTGTTAGGTCTGGTTTTATTACATTTACAATCCAATAGATTCTGTTGTTGTAAAAAACTTTAGGTTTTAAAGAACTAGCAGCTGGATATATGTATTAGTTGACATTGAAAGTTTCATTAGTTATACCATTATATCATCTCTATATTTAGCCTGTGAGATAAGCATCATATGGCCATTAATTATTATTAAGATGACTTAAATTTGTATTTCACTTAATTGTACACAATGTGATGCATGCAAATTACACTATAATACTATACTATAATAATATAAACACTTCCATCTTGGAACAAACATATCACAAGATGTCACAATATTTTTTTTCCAACTGGAAATATAAAGTGTTGATTTTAAGTGACACCACTGCTTACTAAATTATAACTTACTTTGCTGCTGGTTTAAAAAAATCATCATCATATGTAGGCAAAAACAAAAATATTAATTTCCTGAGACAGTCTAATTCAGTCTTCATTCATGAAGCCTGAAGTTAACCATCACTGCCCTCTTATGGAAAACAGCTGTATATTTTAGGCAATTAAATTTAAAGATTACCAAGCAATTGTCATTTAGCAGCAAACGCCCAAAAATGATCTGGGTAGGCTTGGATCTGGTAAACTGTAATTAAATTGTCAGTGTGAATGAATGAGTAAATAAATTTTAAAAAATGATGCACCATAAATCACAGAGTTACACTTTTTCTTCAAACGAGTCGAAACCACTTTGAAGTAGTCACAGTTTATTAGATTATGTATTGAGAATTGGAATTGTTAACGCGAGTCTCTGTGATGAGAAAGCATGAATTTGCCAAGCAAGCAAAACCTCTTTCAGGATCAATATCTGTACCTTCCAATATAAAAGATTTTTCAAAAGCAGTGATTTTTGGAGTCATGATAAGAAATGGTGAGTTACCTGTAGAAATTAATATCGGGGTAGTTGTAGTACTCGGACTTGCGCGAGTTACGTCTTGGAAACGTACAGAAGAAGGCATTGGCCAGCAGGCAGGCAATTTGTTCCTGGGACAGAGTCAAGGACTGATTCATGTTCTGCTTAAGCAGGGGGATTGGCTGCAGAGACGAAGGAAAATGTAATTAGTTTAGCAATTGACCAAACAGGATGGCAGACTTACATTAAGCAAATGGCCAGGAGTAATTACAACACCCTGCTGAATTTCACCATAAGCCAGCAGGATTCAAGTGTCATTCATCTTCCCTGAATGGACTTAAAGACCCTCTTAAGACCAACACACATGACTGATCAATAGAAGCATTAATAACAGTACATAAAGTGCAGCTTATACAGAGACACATGAAGTTTCCTTTTTATCTGTAAATACTAACCTTCCTAATGACTAGATCGATCTGTCTTTCTATAGTATGAATATAGATAAAGATGTTTGCAAATGAAAATTTTACATACACATAGAGATCAGCCATAACATTAACAACACCGCCAGGTGTCTTGAATAACACTGATTACCAATTATATACCAGGAAACTGGTGACAAAATAATAGGCACCCAAGGTGCCTAGCCTGAACCCAGAGACAAGCTAATGAGAAAAGCCATGAGAAAAAACGCTGGCCATGGTAGAATGGTATCAGAACATGCAGTGTACCACAGCCTGCTATGTGCATGGCCCAGCAGACAAAGGGTTCAAGGCTATTGACCTGGCCTTCAAATGAACCAAATCCTAATCTGATCAAGCATCCACGGGATGTGTCAAACAAACAAGCCTGATTCACACAGAGCCATACTCCAAGGGAGTAAGATCCAACCTGGTGGTAAAAAGTGAACCTAAAACCTAGGTGCTTTAATGTTGATGGTTTTAATCTGTGTATACACAGTGCATCTATCATAGTAGGGACAAGTGGGAATTGGCTATGACCAAGTTAGGGAGACTAATCAGGAAACATTCAGTTTTTTCACACAAAAAAATATATCGTAGGTTTGATCTGTTGAGGTCAGCTCTCATGCCTGTTGAGGCCAAAACATTTTAGATGTAATAGACTTGCCATGTGATGGAAAATCCTGATTACATAAAAGTATATATTTTGGGGAATAAACAAATAATGTACAATTAACTTTTATATAATAATGTATAATAAAAATAGTCTGTGCAATATTAGGTTTTGTTTTGCAAGATTTACAACCTAATTTAATCATCTAATTCCCACCCATAATTGTGACACTCCTCCATTAAGATGCCGGCTACCAACCACGGAGGACTAAAGCTATTACGTGCTTCTGAGACACAACGGTATCTTTTCAAGCTGCTGTTTGCACACTTTTAGGGGGTAGTGTAGAAAACTCCATGAGGAGCCAAAGATTATTATTTACATGTGAGATATGAATCTTGCAGGACAAAGACCTCACTAATTAACATGAGTATGTGACTCCTCATTGTGACTTAATCTTTAACAGCAGCCTGGTCAGGGTCAGAGTGTTTTAAATTAGGCTACTATTGTAGTTTATTTATATTTGGTGAAACAGAAGTAACAAATTAAAAAATAATAATAAAAAAAAAGAATACCAAAATATTACAGGAAAGTACAAACAAAAACAAAACCTCTCATGCATCTCTCACTGAGATCAACTATACTGAAACCAATTATAAACTCAAGTAATGTAGAAGACATTGAGGATCTGTCATCTCCTGGATTCACAGCTCATGCTGACAGTGGTGGCATTTCTGCCCCTGCTTCCTTGAGCAAGTTACTTCTTTGCACTTCATGTTTAAATTCGTATATGAATGCAGACGATTCGGATGTTGATCAAACAGACAGGAGTACGGTGTTACATGTAGCAAACACAAAGTTTGTTAAAAATATCATAAAAATATATATTTTTTCCACCGGGATCACAATGGAAATTTTATAAAATATTTAAAATACATTTAAAAAGCAGTGTGCATTAAGGTCAAATTAAAATTACTGTTATAAAATGCATGCTTGGTTTTGGAAACATTTGGTAAATAATTCTCAAGAAGCAATATTAAAGCCTCAGGGTAACAAAGCAGATGCTGGATGGTTTCCTTTGGCCTCTATTAGCTCAGCTCTTAATGAGGCTAGTGCAGATGTGGCAGTGTACTTCACTAACCACCTACTTCACCCAGCAGCCCTGAGAGCCTGTTAACAGAGCACAGCTGCACCTACGCACGATCTTACGCGCACACACACACTCAAACATAACACCAGGCACTTTCTTCCAACTCTGTCTGTGTAAAAAGCATTATTTTTAAGAACGTCAATAGCCAATGCATCATATTCCAAAGTCTGTGTGTGCAGGACTTACCTGGGTACAAATTTTGGGTGCATTCAAAGCTAATTTCACCATCCTTGGTAGCACAACGTCAAACAAATGCTGTGTCTCTGTATGCTCCAGGCCCTGTGGATAAGAAATTAAAGATTAACTATCTGTATTAATTGTAGTGGCTTCAAGAACTTAAGTTCATTTCACCTGTGAGTAAATAAAAACAAAAAAATTAAAGAGTACAAAATCAAAATGCTATTACAGACACTGACAATACATGGACAGCGTGTGGATGATGACAAACATGCATCAGTTATGAAAAGAAAATTATGGAAATGTGTATGACATGTAAGATAGCATGTATAAATCATAATGCTCAGATTGTCCCTGAGGACGATGAAGACGGTGGCAAAGAAAAAACCCCTGAGATAGCAATATGAAGAAACCTTGATGTGCATTCAACTACTGTTGGTTCTATATACTACATTTTGTTTCTGTACAAGATATAGTGGCAGGCACATCATTGTTGACCCAGAAACATTAATGCTTTTATTTAACACCATCTCTGAAAATAAACAAGTAAAATCAGTTAAATGTTCTAAGAACAAAAAAAAAAAAACATTCTGTTAATCACTTAGCTTCTTTAACTTTATTATTCAATGGACATTAATGGTGCGGAAAAAATAAGAAATATATCTGGGTTTTAAAAACAAAACTTCAGTCAGGACAGTATACAACATTGTTGGAAAATACTGAGCATGCTATTATAACCACTTAATAATCACAAGCTGCTTTTTTTTTCCTTCAAAATTTCCAAATGTTTTCAATTTAAAAACATCTGCAAACACAGCTTAAGAAAAGAAAAGAAAAAAAGACTATGACCAATATCAATCCTTTCATACCTGTAGAGACTGTAACAAATGAAAATATCATGAAGAAAGTTACAGAAACCTATTGTGCAATATCAAACAAACCCCCAGCGGGAATGACATCACTGGAGTGGAAATAAGAAGAGTGGGCTTTAGAAAGCCTTTAGTTGATTTTTGCCACAACTGAAAGAAAGTAAACCACCCACACCACCCATCACTCAATACACAGCAATGCTTTGCAATAAATAACCTTTCCCAATCGGAAGCATTTTGAGCTGGCTCAGCAATCGCGTGATTCCTGAGAAAAAGAAAAAAAAATGCTGCCCTTTTTCCCCTCCGAGTGATTTACAGCACACTTATTCACAAACATATCGGCTGCGATGGTCACCACGATCAGTTAACGGCCTCATTTCATCAAGGTTACTGGGCATGCTTGGCTGATTAAATGGGATTCCTAGAACAGACTGGAACAGCTAAGAGGCTAAAGTGAACTTTTGGACAGGAAGCACTGACTGACAATTTTGCCAAGGAGCATTTATATGGCTGTACAGAAGACCTGACTAAACAGTGTCATAAGGAATGACCCAGCTGACATCATAAAATGCTCCTCTGGGCATAATGAATTTGGTTGGCTGACAGCGCGAACGAGACGCTGCTGAAGTAGCAAGAGTTAGAGCTATCTAAATCAAAGCATCCTCATTTCCACATTCTACCCATGCAGCTCAGAGAACTGGCCAGACTAAAAAAGGTAGCTGAGGCGGAAGAGAAGCCACATTTTAATAGATATTCCTGCAGCATGCGTGGTTTCAAAAACAGTCTGACAGCTAAATTAACATTTGCTTAACTGGTTTCTCTAAAGCATGTTCCAGTAAAACTCAGATTGGAAATACCACTAACAAGGATACAGTGTGAGAAGTATTCATAGAAATGCTTTATGTCAAGCTTTCAACAGAGCAGGCAACGTGACATTTATCAGACACCACCTCAGTGACACTTCGATTTCAGCCACACTTAAACAACAATTTTAAAAGACAGGTCCTCATTTGTATTTTTGCTTCTTTCCATAGCCATTACACATTGGGCTGTCAATCACAGACCCGGGCCACAGTCCTTGTATTTGAGTCACGCTGAATTGCTCTAAATTTAATCAAGTCCTTTAAGCTTCAGAGTAAGGTGCCGGGTGTAATGGTGTAATTTTTATAAAGGAGCCATACATAAACTGAAATGGAAATGCGTTTTACTGAAATGATAACGAAAGAGCCTAAAAAACAAATAATTTATTTAGAAAAGCAATAATGTTTTCGTTCACAAAAGCCTTAGAACACAACTTCCATTTTTCTAATCTGAGATGCTAGTGCCCTCTGTTGATTAAATGAAGATGAAGCTAAACCTACAGTAAGAACTTAATGCATGCTTCTGCCATCAAAGAACCAACGATACATAAGCAGAAGTGAGGCAGTAAGGTACTTAGTGATTTACAGAAAAAAGGACAAAGGAAAGACAGAATGCATGGACACTGCAAAAGCTATTAAAACCACAATCTGAGAGTTCTAACAGTCCATTTGTGAAAGAAGCCTGAGCACTGATTGTTAGGTGGAACAGTGGCAGCAACATCGCGAAAGAGTATGAAGGGTTTGTTTACACTGTACAATAACTAGTTAATCCACTCCACATTGACATAGCAAAAAAAATGCATGATTTAAGAAATATTTCTCAAAAGGAAAAAGTATATAGGATGGACAGTGGAACTCATTTGGTGCTATGAGGAGCATTGCCATCTCTTGTTCATGTGGATTTCCTCTGGGTTTTTCAGTTTCTTCTCATTTCCCCAAAAGCATGCTAGTAGAGTTGAAAAAGCTACACGGGGTGTTAAAATCTAACTAGGACTTTTGATTCTGTAGAATAACAGAATTACTAGAATTACTAGAATAAAAACTAGCTTTATTTTTCCATATATTCTCATTACATTAAAGCACTTACCCCAGTATTTCACTAGAGTCTGAATACCATAATAGTAAAAACATCATTTGCACCATTCAATTTGTTTACTGTGAACAAAAGTCTCATCACTGTACTGTGCTTCAAGTCTTTTGTAAATGTCAGTGGGCTTTACGCCTTCATTCTTCTGCTCACGAAATGACAAGACCCCTCAAATTGCCCATGGACATGAACGATTGTTGCAAGGATAGACTCTGTATAGAATATATAAAATAGAATCTGCTGTGACTGAAATCAGGATAAATTCTTTGATTGGAACTTTAAAAGAAATGAACATAAAGAGACATGCTTAATTAGAATAAACTGCACTTTGCTAATGGTTTTGATTAAGCTCCTTATAGATTTAATGGCCCACTTTAATTAATGTGCCATAAAATGACATAGGCTACCGAGTTATGCATGATGCCGTTTGCCAGTAAAATTATTAAGGCAGGAAGGAGAAATGCTTAACTCTTGGCACACACGCCACAATTTGACTTATGGTAAAAACTTGGCAGATACAGAAATGACTTTTGACTATTAGTCCAAGATGTGACATAATTCAGCACCTTTCACATATAGTATGTAAAGAAATTATTTAGATCACAAAAACTGGTTGAATTTTTAAATTTAATTTAAACCTAAATTAGTCGGCTTTGAGTATCCGGTTTATATGGCTATCCTCAGATGAACTGTCTCAGAAGGTGATTTTAAATTAATAATCTATAATCTGCTGCTAATTGTCTAACAGAACAGCTTTATCTGTCCATTCATCTTTAGCTTCAGAATAAATCCTTATTTACCAAGATGCCATTTTCAAAGTGTGCCTAAAATCCATCTGTTGAATGTGTTTACAGGCACTAAGCAGGTAAACAGGGCGCCTCTCTCCTGCCAGCTGTTGCTCGTCACACTGAATGCCCACCTTTGTGTTAATTGGTTGGTGCTTGATAGCAGTGAGCCTTCAGGGAGCAGGCACCAGAAGGGCCAGACACAGACTGCTGAGTGTGCAGCCACTCTTAGCCTAAACTGCGCCGTCACTATGACTGAACAAAGCAATGGCCTTTAGCTCTGGCATTAAATTAACACCAGACAGAATCGCTCTTCAGAAAGCATGTTGCGTAAACTACTTCATTTTTCTGCTCTGAAAATCTGTTAGTTCTCTAGACAATGAAACTAACACTTCACACTTCATTGTATTCTTTGTGACAGCATCAATTAAGCATAATTGCAGTTAAGTTTTTATAATTTCCCCAGGAAATAATTTGCAGGTTACAGTAATGCATTACCTGTATATTCAAATGAGACTCCAGTCTGCCAAGTCTCTATATTTTTTAGTTCACATTTTCACAGCTCAACTGCTAAATGTGCCAATAAGATTAATAATAATAATAATGATGATGATTCATTTTCCACTGGTAGCATAGTGGAGATTAAATGAGATATTTACAAAATCTGCCATCATATATGCTATAAACACACACTCAATTATTTTATCAACTAGGTTAGTTGATTCTGGATGGGAACAATGATTTGAACTCCAAATATTTTGCCCAAACAGGAGCAATCATTGTATGGAACTACATGACAGCAACTGTCATGAATATTTTGTGCACACACACAGACACACAGGCAGACAGACACACAGGCAGACAGACACACAGGCAGACAGACACACAGGCAGACAGACACACAGGCAGACAGACACACAGGCAGACAGACACACAGGCAGATCAAAAAAGTAGCAGGAAGTTACTTACATCAGTGCAGAGGACATTGAGAGCTGTGAAGTCCCATTTCTTTGCGTGTGCTGCATTGTAAGTTAATATCGCATCCTGTAACATTAAAGGCAGTTTTTAATGATTAATGCTAAAATGATAAATGTATTCACAGACATTTAACAATAAAAACACAGAATCTAGCTTGAAATGCTTGAATACAACCGAACTGTAGCAATGTCGCCCTCTTCTGGTGATTAAAAAATACTTTGAAAGCACAAAGAAAAGGACAGTGCTGTAAAGATTCAGAAATTTGAATCAGTACACCAATCCTAACATTTTTCACTTCAAAAGTGGTCTTTAGAACAATCAGGAGGCACTCATGATTTAATGGATGATCTGTCTGTGTAATGTCCAACACTCATGTCCATCTTTTTTTTCACTGCGCTTATATGTAATTATGTAATAATTTTAATAAACTCTGACAGAAATTCTTCTGTAACGCTTAATTGAGTCTCGCGGTCAGGCCCAGTGAACAACACACACAGATTAAAATTTTGTTGGCATCCATGGCCATACATAAGAACAATAAAAATATTGAAAAAAATGAATGAATAAATAAATAAATAAATACATTGAAAGTAAAATAAACAATATTTGCAAGAACAAAAAAAATCCTTGACATTAAATGTAAGTAAATGTTTTTCAGTTTTTCCACTTTCGTCGTAGTGCATCTATATTTGCTGCTGGGTGCTTAGGTGAAGTGTGTCTCAGAGTAGGCTCTGATTATTATTACTAATATATTTGAGGACCATTTACTACCTCATATATAAACACTGTATATACACAGCACATGTATACATTAATTTTATTACCTACATTATATCATTATTTATACTACATTCTATCTAACAATAACACACTTGTACTACACTATTATTTCTATTATTTGTACTACTTGTACTACTACTAAGCTATTCATTCATAATACCTGTACATCTCAATAAATTAGAATATCATCGAAAAGTTCATTTATTTCAGTTATCAACTCAAAAAGTTTAACTCGTATTCATTACACACAGACTGATGTATTTCAAGTGTTTATTTATTTCCATTTTGATTATTATGGCTTGCAGCTAATGAAAAACCAAAATTCAATATCTGAAAAAAATTTACATTTTGTGAAAAAGTTTAAAATATTAAAGACTCATGGTGTCACACACTAATGAGCTAATTAACACCTGCAAAGGTTTCCTTTAAATGATCTCTCAGTCTGGTTCAGTAGGCTGGCTGTTCACAGAGTGCTGTATCAAAGCACATTAAAGGAAAGTAGAATGGAAAGAAAGTAAAAGAAAATGCACAAGCAACAGGCATAACCGCAGCCTTAACAGAATTGTGAAAGGAAGCTACTCTTGATCCAGTGATAATGTCAGAGGCGCCTTAACTGTGCTAAGGACAAAGAAAACTGGACTGTTGCTCAGTGGACCAAAGTCCTCTTTTCAAATGAAAGTAAATTTTCCATTTCATTTGGAAATCAAGGTCCCAGAGTCTGGAGAAAGAAAGGAGACCCAAGTTGCTTGAGGTCTAGTGTAAATTTTGCACAGTCTGTGGTGGTTTGGGGAGCCCCGTCACCTGCTGGTGGACCTTTGGACAATGGATCTATGTTTTATCAAGGTAGGCGCAGCGGTCTACCAGGAAGTTTTGGAGCATTTCATGCTTTCCTTTGCTGACCAGCTTTATGGAGATGTTGATTTCATTTTCCAGCAGGACTTTGCACCTGCCCACACTGCCAAAAGTACTAATACATAGTTTAAGTGGTATCCCTGTGCTTGATTGGAGAGCAAACTTGCCTGACCAAAACCCCATAGAGAATCTATGCTCTACATGTTCATATTTCTCAGTAGTCCTAGATTTGTGTTCTTTTTGTTCTTGAGTAATATTCACATTTTCCAGAGATACAGAATTTTTTTTTTAATTGAAAAGATGTTAAGACAGTCCCTCTTAGAAATGGAAAAAAATTACAATATTTTCAGCAAACATTGATGCAGTTACTTCTTATGCGATAAATTGAACAGAAATAAATAAATAAATAAAAACATTATTATGGCTCTGTGCAAAGGTTTGGGCACCCTAAGAGTACCAGAGTCTCAGATTCCTTTTACAAGGTTTCAGACCTTAAACATCTCATTAGAGCTGACACCTGATGCGTTTAGGTAACAAGTGCTGTAGACTGATGAAGTTAAAATAGAACTCTTTGGTCACAATCAGCAAAGGCATGTTTGAAGAAAAAAGGAGCAGCATTGCATTAAAAGAACACCTTGTCAACTATTAAGCATGGAGGTGGATCTATCATGCTTTGGGGTTGTGTTGCAGCCAGTGGCACAGGAAACATTGCAACAGGGGGAGGGAAGAATGGATTCCACTAAATACCAGTAAATTCACACCATCTGTAAAAAGGCTGAAGCTGAAAAGAGGATGGCTTCTACAACAGGACACTGATCCTAAACATACCTCGAAATCCACTATGGAATACCTCAAGAGATGCAAGCTGAAGGTTTTGGAACGGCCATCACAGTCCCCTGATTTAAACATCATTGAAAATTTGTGGGTAGATCTTAAAAGAGCTGCCCATGCAAGACGACCAAATAATATTACAGAACTAGAAGCCTTTTGCAAGGAAGAATGGGAGAAAATCCCAAGTACAAGAATTGAAAGACTTTTAGCTGGCTATAAAAAGCGTTTGCAAGCTGTGATATCTGCCAGAGAAGGTGCTACTAAGTACTGATTATGTAGGGTGCCCAAACTTTTGCACAGTGCCACTATAATGTTTTTATTTTTTATCTTTGTTCAATTCGTGACATACAAAGTAACTATGCACCAATGTTTGCTGAAAATATTATGCATTTTTTCCATTTCCAAAAGAGACTGTGTTAATATCTTTTCAGTTAAAAAAAATCACCAAAATCTATTATTTATCAAGGGGTGTCTAAACTTTTGACTGTATCGGTCTCTGAGTAAATAATCTATATAATGAGATTCACTTTTTCAAATTACATTACTGAATAAAAATCAAATTTTCAATATATGTTAATTTATTGAGATGCACCTGTACATGCTATATTGCTACACTATTCAAGAAATTGTTGTACTACTACATTCACACATATTTTGTACATCATAATGGTTGCATTTGCTGATTTGTTCCAGTTAACTATATTGATATTTAAAAACAATGAGAATAAGTCAAATGTCAAAGTGCAGTGTTGTAAGCTGAAGCATAGGCATACTGTAGTAATGGGGGCATGGAAGAAAAAAAACAGCTGTGTTTACAGTTCATTTTGAGACTAAATGATTTTGCACCATGGAAGTAATTAAGTTCATGTAACATTAAGCCAATCCTGATGCACACTTCCTTTTTTACGCACCTAGCACCTCTTGCCAGAGAATGACAGAGAAAACTTGTGCTGAGAATATAAGATTTAAAGAGGTGACTAATCAGAGCGCAGTCCCGTAACTCCTGCCTCCAGAAGTGCAAACGTACAATTCAGCAGTTAAACAGAACAACAGAGAAACAAAACTGAAAAATTCAGCAGTGTAAAGTCGACTGAAAAGACGAAAAATGAAAGTGAAAAACTAATTTTTTTTTGTTTGCAATTATCTATTTACTTTTTTTTTTGTTCAATCCTTTATGGCATGAGTCTCATTCAATATTAATCATTTTATATTCTGATTGCATTTAATTGTAGTTGTTTTACATCAACAGCGGAACCTTGGCATTTGGATTTAATTTGTTATGGAGGCGAGTGATTAAGGCGAAAATTGTGTAATGCAATACAAATTTTCATATTACAAATAATGTCAATGCAGATAATCCGTTTCCGGCCACTCAAAATATTGCCAATATTACAACCTGCGAAAAATAATGCAGATTTTAAACACATGCCGAAGGCAACGCTGGTATCATGGGTTGACTCTTTCGAAACAGGTTTCAGTGACTGGGAATCAATTGTAAAATTTGTAAACTTGCTTCACTTGATATGGCTTTCCACTGACACAAACAGGTTTTGAACGTCTACCGGACATATATGCAACTTTGACAGCGTTTGGTTTGATTCAAATGCCAAAAATTTTCATAAGCCGAGGCAAATTTCTTTAAAAAATTTCTTTAAACCTTAAGGCCAAAAATTTTAAGGGAGGGCATTCGTATTCCTACTTTAGGTTTCACTGCATCATACAGCAATTATCATCACATGTTAAACTGTGTCATATGATCTCAAAACAAACAAAAAAAATACAATACAAAACTCATTTTGGCATCCTGTAATATTTCTTAATATAATGAATTACTTTGCTGTGGTAATGTAAAAACCATACACAACAAATTTCTGTACATAAACTGACGTACTTAAAACCTACCCGAATATCCAGGGAACTTTTGCATTCAGGTTCCAGGGCAGACGTAATCAGCTCCCACCTACTCTGCACTCCTTCCTGAAAACAACATGAAAACACAGAAACTGAATTCAGCATTCTTGTCCAAATTAAATCATCTGTCTAAATATTTTCTCCTAGATGTGCTGAAAACAATCTAATGTTTACATATGCATGACTTCTGTGGATTTATAGTCAACAGAAGGAAATCTATACCCCATTCTCCATAGGAAAAAGGTTCTTTTCTGAGTAGGGCATCTTCACAGTCATATCATCCCAGGCATCTCGGAACTCATTCGGGTACGGGACAGGAAACTTGCCGTCTTTGAGCATGTCAGTCTGGAAGAAAATGAAAGAAGAATGCAGAATTCAGCGTTCTACTTCACTGTACACCTTGAATGATAAATGAGAAGTACAACGCCTATGCAAATTAAAAAAACTGCTAAGTGTTTCTGAAATGTTCAGTAAAAAACTTTCACTGCAAGTATACAGTGTATTCAACAAGAAGTCAGAAGCATGTTCTAAACAATATACCTAGTCTGCCTTTATAGCATCAGTATTATGAGTATGAAATAAATAATTGCAGGATCGACTAACACCTCACAAAAAATTTAATAAAAAAAGACTTTAGAAGACCTGTGGTCAAGAGGTGTTGATTTGCATGTATCTAGAAAAGTTCACATATCAAAAAGTTTATATATCCCTCAGTCAGTCCACAGTTAAACATACTGTCTATAAACGTAAACAATTTGGTACTGTGGCTACTCTCCAGTGATGTGGCCAGCAAGACAAGATCACCCCAAAGGCACAACACAGAATGCTGAATGACATAGAGAACCTTAGACTGAAGGATAAAGTCTTGAAAGATTCATCAGAGCTAGATAACATTTCTGTTCATGACCCATACATACATTGAAAAGTCATGACATACATGGCCATACTTCACAGTAGAAGACATTGCTCAGGAGGGAGCATCATGATTTGGGGTTGCTTTGCTGCCTCCAGATCTGGACAGCTTGGCATTATAGAGGGGAAAATTAACTCCTAAGTGTATCAATACATCCTACAGGATAATGTCAGGGTACCTGTCTGCACCTGAACCTCAGAAGAAGCTAGGTTATGCAGCAGGACAATAACCCTAAACACTGAGGTTAATGTACTACTGAATGGCTTCAGAGAAACAAAACCAGCATTTTAGAGTGGCCCAGTCAGAACGCAGACCTCAACCCGTAACCTCAAGTGAGCTGTTCACACCATAAATAGCAAGAATAATCGTTAGGCTGGGGCACAGTAACTATGTTTACTGAGCTGAGGCAGGTCAAGGTATAATGTGAACTATTACAGAGAGCACTTTTATTATACCAAAGTGCAAAATTAATAAATACGTATATAAACATACATTTTAAAATAGACATTAAAAGAAAAAAGGAGACCTGCCCAATCATTGGTGACTATAAAAAAAACATGCTGAGATGCTGAGCAACGAAACTATTCTGACACCTACTTCTAGTAGAGATGTAGAGTAATGTAGAGAACTTACCCTGATGAGCACTTTGTGATTGTCTGTTGCCCTGAGTGGGGGGAGGACCTGAGCACATCCAGGCGTTCTCCTCAGCTCCTCTATAGGAGTTCCCAACCATTTCCTGTCAATGTCCCCACACTTCTTGTGTGCCACTGGCTCACTGAACAGGAAGTAGAAAATGACATCAAATTAAATGCTAATTAAGTATACAATTTGCAGCATATACTGTATGCGTGTGTGTGTACCCTGTTTGTGACTGGGAGCCTTTGGAGTCTTCACTCACAACCGACGAATTTTCACCAGAGACAGGCACGTCAGAGTTATCCGTTTCCATATCGTTCACGTCAGGCTGACTGGTGGTCGCAGGTCCGACTCCAGGGTCAATGATGATAGTGGACTCTACAGGAGAAGAGGATTGAGCACAAGGTGCCTGAGACTCTGTGCAGACATTGGGTCTTTCCTCTGAGCTTTTTATCAGCAAGGATTTACAGGTCGGGCTCTCTGGGCTCACCATCTCCACATCAGCACTTGTGTTTTGAGATAAACTGAGATCTAGATTTGTCTTCTCTGGAGATTCTATTGCTGCCTTGCTAAGACTAGCACCCAGTGAGTTAGACACAAGAGTCGTCTCGATCTTCAGGACAGCATTATCACTCACATTCCTACTTTGTGAAATCTGTCCATATGCTGCTGCCTCTTTGTTGGAATTAGTGCTTGTTGTAGTTTCTTCAAATGTTTGGTCATGTGACGCTTTCTGTCTTTGCAAAGCATCAAAATGGCTGTCATTTTCTTTTGACTGACATGTATGCTTCTCGTTGCACTCAAATGATGTATTCCGATCACCTATGTCATCCTCCTTCCCGCCTCCACAGATATTGCTGTGGAAATAAGACAGTCAAATATCACAGAACGGGTTTGGGAATTAAACAGATTTGTCAAGAAGCATGTGTCTAGGTGGAATGGAAACAGTTACCTGTTCACTTCCATCCCAGTTTCATCCATGTTTGATGTTGGCTCATTGGTGGACAAGCTATCTATAGTGCAAAGTTTAAAGATACTGAAATCAGTTTGAGAGCATTTGAATACACATTGCATTGTAAATTAGGCAAAAAAGGAGGTGCAGGAACAAGCAGACACAATAGACTAGACAAGACAAACAGGTGAATTAGAAGATGTTTCCCAACCTCTGAGTGTTGTAGTGGCTTCCTCCACACTCCTGTCAGAGAAACAGTCAGAGTGACGGTCAGCTTCCAGTTTCAACCTTTTCTCCTTCTGTAAGGCGCTCATTTTCTCATGACTGAGTAGTTATAGTCTGTCGTTCAGTACATAAACATCTCCTGTCAAACTGTTGCTAGCTCACAACTGCTGTTCAATTTTACCACTCGAGCGACCTGCAGTAAAAGATTACAGTAGTTAGCTTGCTAAATAGATCTTTAGCATCACCCTTGGCTTAAACTAATCATTGAAGTAATAACGCTGTTCTAACACACTAACAGCAATGCCAACAACGTTTAAAAACACCTTCACCCCTCAGAGCTTTAACTTACTTTGCTGCAGCAGAAACAGAAGCAAATGTTGTACACATTATGCTAAGCGGCTAGTTAGCTAAACTTGCTAAACTGCTAGTTCTGACAGAACCGAGCAGAAAGTGTTATGCATGTCGCAATATAAAAAATGCACACATCTCAAGTACAATGTAGTAAACGAAATACCTGCTACATTCAGGGTTTTTTTCCCCCCAAATTATATCTCGGGCTGCAGAGAAAACAATCCAAAAGCTGCTCTACAGCGACTGGTATAGTTACGCATGACTCGGGAGATTGTAGAGGGCAGAAGGGGCGGTGCCAAATAAAGCCTCGCTCCGAGGCCTGTGTCCTTTCCCTGAGCGTGACGTGGTCAATGACGTCACTACTGATGTGACCAATCAGCATACAGATACACGACTCTCGCTCCAATTCTTTTTTAATTGAACCATTAATATAGATGAATGTTTACCAACATTTTGGAGTAATTTCTCCCAATAAGGCAATCGCTGTAATAAATGGCTTGAACGTAGTCACTGGCTTTTTCAGCGTCATAATAGTTATGTGCACTAACAGTTATATTTAGGCATTTCATTTCAGTTAGTTAAAGAACAGAGTTACTGATCGGAAGGTGGGCAGTTCAAGCCCCAGCTTCCCCGGTTGGGCCCTTAAGCAAGGCCCTTAACTTTTTATGTCATAAATTGAACAAAGATTTAAAAAAAATACCCTACATAGACAGTACTTAGTAACACCTCCTCTGGCAGATATCACAGCTTGCTTCTTATAGCCAGCTAAAAGTCTTTCAATTCGTGTACTTGGGATTTTCTCCCTTTCTTCCTTGCAAAAGGCTTTTAGTTCTGTAATATTCTTTGGTCATCTTGCATGCACAGTTCTTTTAAGATCTACCCACAAATTTTCAATGCTGGCCCCCAGGGCCATATGTCGATTTTCTTAAAGAGTTTGGACATCTGCTATCAGACCTATTGGTTAACTCTGACAAAGTGCTGATAGTAGGAGACTTTAACATTCATGTAGACGATGCTAACGACGCTTTAGCACTCGCATTTATGGATTTGCTAAATTCTTTTGGGGTTAAACAAAATATAAAGAGACCAACTCACCGCTTTAATCATACGCTAGATTTAAAAATATACCATGGTATATATGTATTTAATATAGACATTCTACCTCAAAGTGATGATATCACAGATCATCATCTCTTAGTATATACTCTACCTGTAGAACAGCGTAGCTGTGCCTCCCCACGTTATCAATTCAGTAGAAATATTAATCTGACTACTGAAGACAGATTCACAAGTAATCTGCCGGATCTGTCCCAATTTCTTATCAGATCCCTAAGTGCAGACGATCTAGATGAAGTGACTAGCAGCATGGGCACTATTTTTACCAGTACATTAGACACTTGCTCCCATCAGATTAAAAAAAGTCAGAGATAAAACACTTGCACCATGGTACAATAGTCACACTCGCGCCCTAAACCTATAACCTCGAGCAAAATTGGAGAAAAACTAAATTAGAAGTTTTTAGAATCGCGTATAAAGGTAGTATGTGCAGCTTTAGGCAGGCTCTAAAAGCGGCTAGGGCCGAGCATCTGAGGAAACTGATATCAAGAAGCCAAAACAATCCCAGGTTCCTATTTAGTGGCTAGCCTAACAAATCCTAAGATGACTGCAGGGAGTATCCTATCACAGTTTAGAAGTGAAGACTTCATGAACTTCTTCAATGAAAAAATTGATAGTATCAGGAAGAAAATAATGGATATTCAACCTCTAACAACATCTCATGATCCAGTCCAGTCTAAAGCTTCACAATTAGATTTTCAGTGCTTTACAGGTGTAGGACAGGAAGTGCTGTATAAATTATCACCTTGACTAAATCAACAACATGCTTGCTGGATCCAATCCCAACCAGACTGTTAAAAGAAGTGATAAATATAGCTGGAGCGCCCCTTCTAAACAGGATCAACTCTTCATTATATCTAGGTCACATCCCTAAACCTTTCAAGTTGGCAGTTGTTAAGCCTCTTCTTCAAAAAATCTAATTCAGACCCAAATTTTATAACAAATTACAGACCAATTTCAAACCTTCCGTTTTTATCAAAGATATTAGAAAAGATAGTATCAGCCCAAATATGCACATTCTTGCAGGAAAACAATATCCTCAAAGAATTTCAGTTCTTCAGGTTTCAGGCCCCATCATAGTACAGAAACTGCACTAGTTACTTGATGTTAGTGCTGCATTCGACACTATAGATCATAACATTCTCATAGATCGCTTACAAAATCACATTGGTATTCAGGGACAGGCGTTAAAATGGTTTAGATCCTATCTGTCTGATTGATTCCATTTTGTAGATCTGAATGGAGAACAGTCTGGTGTAATGCCAGTGAAATATGGGGTGCCCCAAGGGTCAGTATTAGGAACACTGCTGTTCTCAATATACATGCTTCCCTTGGGTAACATCATTAGAAGACGTGGGATTAGTTTCCATTGTTATACTGATGATACCAAGTTATACATCTCCACAAAACCAGATAAAATACCCAAATTGTCTAGACTAACTGAGTGTATTCAAGATATAAAAGATTGGATGACCGATAATTTTCTTTTACTAAATTCAGATAAGACAGAGATATTACTTCTTGGCTCAAAAACCAGTACACACCAGCTCTCACAATTCAGCTTGCATTTAGAAAGATGTACTGTTACCACCAGACCTGGGTGTAATATTAAACAGTAACTTATCCTTTGAAAATCATATCTCCAACATTACAAAAACAGCCTTTTTCCACCTTAGAAATATTGCCAAGCTTAGGAACATTTTATGTGTATCTGATGCAGAAAAGCTGGTTTATGCATTCATGACCTCCAGATTGGACTACTGTAATGCATTACTGGGTGGCTGTCCTGCATCCTCAATTAACAAGCTACAGTTAGTCCAAAATGCAGCCGCCAGGGTTCTCACTAGATCCAGAAAATATGATCATATAACCCCAATATTATCATCCCTGCACTGGCTACATTGTTCAGTTTAGAATTAATTACAAAATAGCATTACTTACGTACAAGGCTCTAAACGGTTTAGCTCCCACATACCTAACCAGTCTTCTGATACGTTACAATCCACCACGTTCCTTAAGATCAGAAAACTCCGGACTTCTGGTAGTTCCCAGAATATCAAAATCCACAAAAGGAGGTAGGGCATTTTCATATTTACCTCCAAAACTTTGGAATAGCCTTCCTGACAGTGTTCAGGGCTCAGACACAGTTTCCCAATTTAAAAGTAGACTCAAGACGCATCTCTTTAATCAGGCATACACATAATTTATTTCTTTACCTCATACTCCAGTACATCTATCCTGAATGGCAACCACGCTAATTCTTTTCACCTGCTCTTTATTTTTCCACCCATTCCGAGGCATCTGGAGATTGTGCCAGCTTCAGTAGAAAGAGGCCAACCCTGCGAGGTTGCTGAGGCATCCAGAGAAGCACCTGCTCCAGCTGGCTTCTTCTTCATGTTGGTTTGGATCTACACATGCTGCTCCTGAGCTCCCAGTGATCCAGACCCCATCTGCCCTTTGCACCTGCTGACTCATCCCTGTGCTGAACTGGACTTTGTGTTAATTTAAATAACTTCTGTTATATTGAACTTTCAGCTGCATTACACACATGATGTTATACAATTTTTGTTATTTGTTCTCACCCAAATGAGGATGGGTTCCCTGTTGAGTCTGGTTCCTCTCAAGGTTTCTTCCTATTGCCATCACAGGGAGTTTTTCCTTGCCACTGTCGCCGTCACCCTTGGCTTGCTCATCAGGGACAATCTCATTATCTAGACACATTTTCTTACACATATATACACTTCCATAAATTTTCTCTTCATTTTCTTTTCATTTCTGTGAAGCTGCTTTGAGACAATGACCACTGTTAAAAGCGCTATAGAAATAAAATTCAATTGAATTGTTTAAATCAGGGGACTGTGATGGAATTTCCAAAACCTTAAGCTTGCGTCTCTTGAGGTATTCCATAGTGGATTTCGAGGTATGTTTAGGATCAGTGTCCTGTTGTAGAAGCCATCCTCTTTTCAGCTTCAGCTTTTTTACAGATGGTGTGATGTTTGATTCCAGAATTTGTGGATTTAGTGGAATCCCTTCTTCCCTCCCCCCGTTGCAATGTTTCCTGTGCCACCGGACAACACAACCCGAAAGCATGACAGATCCACCTCCATGCTTAATAGTTGGCAAGGTGTTTTGATTTGCCTTTCTGACCAGCATGCATGCAGTTCTCTTGGTTTTCTTGGTCTTCCAAATCTCATCTTGACCTCCACAGTTCCCCTGGACTGTCATCTCGTAACTACTTTTCTCACTGTGGAAACTGCAAGCTGACGCTTTCTTCTTGTAGCCTTCTCCTGCATTGTGGGCATCAATAACTTTCACAGCCTTACACAGCTTACAAGTGTGTGCACAAGGTTTAAAGAGTTAAAGTATTTGTAAAGCTTTGAAATTGACATTTACTAATGACAGCTGTTGCCATGCATCAGATCTAATGGGATGATTAAGGTCTGAAACCTTGTAAAAATAATCTGACACTCTGGAACTCTTAGAGTGCACAAACCTTTGCACAGAGCCATAATAATGTTTTTATTTTTGCTCAATTTATGGTATAAGAAGTAACTATGAACCAATGTTTGCTAAAAATATTGTGCATTTTTTCCATTTCCAAAAGAGACCGTGTTAACATATTTTCAATTTAAAAAATCACCAAAATCTGTTATTTATTAAAATGACAGTAGACACCTTCAGCTTTGCACACTATTGGCATTTTTTCCAATAGTGACTCATGACTCATGCTTCCAGGAAGCTCATGAGGTAGTCATCTGAGCACTATGGATAGTTTTCCACTGATCTAATGTCCATGATGGTACAATTGAAATGACTGGAATTGGGTTAAGAACATTATTAATTACTTTAAGGACTGTGCTGAACCTTCATCCTGTGGATTAAATATGGTGAATAAAAATAATGAATGGAGATCACTTAAATGCTTGGAGAAGTTGCATGGTAAAAAAAATGACAGTAGAGATCACGCCTGGCATTTGATAGTGAAAGTAAGAGCATCACATGACTGGGACTAAACAGCTGTGTGTCCATAAGAAAACCAGTTGTTACTGAGACTCATGAAAAAAATACTTAGATTTAAAAGATCGGATGAGATATAAAAGATGGGATGACTGATAATTTCCTCTTACCAAATTCATAAAAGACAAAAATATTACTAATTGGTCCAAAAAAACATATACAAAATCTCTAGCTTTTTTTAAAAAATCAATTAACAAAATCAAAAATAATAAGAGAGAGAAATAAAAGAAATCAAATCAGTATTTATTATACAGTAGCTATTGCATCATTTCAATAAGCCTCCCCAGCGTCTTGTATTGAGCATGGGAGAATCAGACCACTGCATAAAGCCTTTTCAGGGTAAATTTGGAATCATTAGACCACATGACCTTTTTCCAATATTCCACAGTTCATTCTTTATGTTTCCTAGAAAATTAAAGCCTTTTCTTTCTCTGAACAGTGGTTTTCGCAATGCTCCACAGCTGTTTTGTCCCAATCCCACAAGTTCTCTTCACATGTTGCATGTGGAAATGCATGTGCATGTAAATTTTTTAACAATCTAATTTCAGTAAGCCTTTCCCAACACTTTTATTCAATTTTATTGATGGTTCAACACAATCCTTCCAGGATTTTATAATGCAACCCATTTTTTTCTCCTTAGTCGTTTTTTTTTCTTGATGCAGGCCAATAATTTGTCCCTTCTGAAACAGAGTAACATCTTTACCACAGCCACAGGATATATGGTTGTTTAAGAAATGAGAAGCTCCTCACTGCATCAGGTCCACATAGAATTAATCTTGTTGGAACATATTATTCACTGCAGTAATTTTTTAGTGGCTCAAATGGCGAGTTTTTTGGCTGGGCTGTTTATTGCATTGTATTGTATATATTTAGTTTATTGTATTATATGGTATAATATTATATAATACAAATATATTATATTAAAGTATTGTATATGATGTGAGAACATCTATCAATATGTGGGAGGCTCCTGGAACTTCTGTGAGTTGTTTTGCTTTGTCTGTTTTTATCATTTATTCCCCTTTATTTTATTCATTATTTGTTATTTTATTTCATGGTGAAATAGAAAATCTCCAGGTGGATTCAACCTCTTCTCTGGATCCAAAGGAGCAGAAAAACTGACTTGGGCAAATTGAGCAAGTTGTCTGGTGTTGAAAGATATATACCATAAAAACCATATACAACTCACAGTTTGCATCAGAAGATGTGCTGAGTAACCCTCACAAAGAAACCATTCATTAACAGTCAGCAAATAAATACTGAAGAATAAGTCACACAGAAATCCAACAGAGACCATTTTGTTGTTTAATAAACCATGCAGAAAACTTTGTATATGTGTTGAATTTTGAATCTAATTTGAAAAGCAATTAAGACTAAGTCTAATTTAATGTAGTTTAGGTTTAGAAATATATACAACAGATTATAGGCTGATTTGCTGAAGTGAGAAAAAATTTCTGAATTAAATGTGTTTGTTTAACATGTTTGCATTGTGTAAAACATTAGTGCAGCAAAAACATAATTTTTGAACAGTACGTAATTAATTATTCTTGAAGTAGTGTACAACTGTTTCCTATAAAAATGTAATGTAACGTGTTCATCTTGCACGTCATCTTGGTGTATTAAAAGAATCACTCAGTCCTGAAAACTGTTTTTAGCAATCCATCAGAATGGCTTCACAATTTTCATTGAGATGTAGTTCTGGAAGAGAAAATTATAGAATTAAGTCATGTGCACTGCATGTAAATGGATTAGAGTATCATGTTGGTTTGTTAATAAACCATATCAGGACCACTTTTATACTGTAATTTGTGTTCTACTGCAATATCTGTTAAAGAACCTTTAGTTATAACTTACAGGCAAAGAATAAAGCAGAATTCCCAGAAACAGGAGCACTAGTACAAGAATGATGATTCCAATGAACAGCCATTTAAACCGGCGCCACACAATAAATTTCATAGTTTTGCATGGATTCGTAAACCACAAGAATGATGTATCTGGGCGACTGTTGAAAGAAATGTATAAACAAAGATTGGTTTAATATAAAACAAGCAAACCTCCTGTAGAATTTCTTATGACATGTGTAACATTCTCTTACTTTGGAGCATCCAGTTTTGGGTTCATGTTGGGTTCGTCTCTTCCTTTCCCAGCAGGCCTCTCATCGGCCTCGTTTTCATCCACAATTTCCAAAGTCATCTCCACTTTGCCCTGACATACAACACATGGTCTCACATAGTCATAATTCTCTCTGACTTTTGTCAGTTCCTCTGTCTGCCTAATCACTCGTCTCTTCTATGTAAGAATTACTAACAAAAAATGTTAATCTGTATTACAGGAGTTTCAGGTTGGGCTTTACTATTTTCTATATGCATATGATCAGTGTATAGTGTTTACTGTTTACTCACAGTCAGAACTTTCTTGCCATCTTCCTCCATGGCACAGGGCCACCAGCCCCTCACACACTTCTGGGCAAAGAGTGATTTGGGAGGAATGTTCTTGTTTGTTTGTTGGATCAACATGTCAAGACTACACTTTTCCGAAGTCTTGGTTGGGGGGATAAGATTAATTAAATCTAACTCCACCGTACCTGTTTGAGAAATGCAAATCACATAATTTCACAATTCTAGTTATTCTTTCTAAATAGACTTGCACAAATCCATGGAAGTTAGTTTGTGAAATACATTATTTCAATTCACATTTCATCATAATATATTTTATACTTGAGAATTTCAAATGTTTTTCGTTTACATTTTATTATAAATTGCACATTTTATTTAAATGCTCCATTTTTCTATTCCTTAACTGGCATTCATTCATTTTCTATACTGCTTATCCTGGTACAGGGGCACAAGAAACTGGAGCCTATCCCAGGAGAATTTGGGCATGAAGCAGAGTCACGGTGCTGGTCCATTGCAGAGCGCACACACACATACTGTATACATACACCCACACTATGGGCGATTGTGAACGCCAATCAGCCTAATCTGTGAGAGGAACTCAGAGTAACCAGAGGAAACACACCACACCCGAGTGCGGGGAGAACATGCAAACTACATGCGAGGTGCGAGGCCACTGTGCTAACCACTACGCCACCGTGCCGACCCTTCACTGACATTTGCAACAAAATCAATGGAGTCATGTTAGATATTCCTCATGGTATAATAATTCTGCCAAATGAAAATACTGTGATGACGTTTTTATTCCACCCCAAATACAAAGTATGTTTAAAATTTTTTTTTACTTCTTTATAAAGAAATTTCTGTCATGCAAATCCTTATACTGTTCATACAGTATAAAGTAATATAAAGAGATTCACCCAAGTAGTCATCCAGTGAGAATTTGTCATTGTCCCATATCTGGATAGTCAGTCTGGGAGGAGTCCTGAACTCAGTTTTGTCAAGACTCCAGAAGTGCTCCTGATAACAAAAGGAATTAGGGAACAAATTGTCATTATGCAGGACTTCCTCAGTTTAAAAAAAAAAAAAAAATTATTATTGTTTAATACAGTGATGTAATGATCAACTACCACCAATGCAGTTGCAATGCAGGGACAATATAGCAATATTTTCTTTTTGTAGATATTATTATTATTATTATTATTATTATTATTATTATTATTATTATTATTATTATTCATTGCAATTGAAAAATAACTAATGTGTCTAAAATATGAATAAAACAGATTCATATGAATCCAGATTTTAACACAGCATGACTTTATGTTTGTATTTAAGGAGTTAGAATGAACGTGCGCTGCAGTAATAATAGGGTTAGCTAATTTTTCTACACTGGTGCAGAAAGCACTCCTCATTAGCCCCGTTATTAACTCAAACAATGTTAAAAGAAGTGTATGCACCTTTTTCGACACAAGACACAACTGCTCTGCAGGTAGGTAGTCAAAGCCGAAGACAAATCTCCAGTTGAAATTTCCATCTCCATCTAGTGACCTGTAGTGGACATCAGTTTTCTGTTTGTCCTCCTCCATACCTGGCATCCACCTGCAGATCACACACTTTGTCAGAGTGACAGCAGCAGTTCACTGTTTTCTCTGCTTTATTCTACATCACATCCAGTCAACAGAATGTTTTCCTCCAAGGCATTCACACATAATTTCAAGCAATGAATCAATCAGCAGCAAGCAAGTCTAATATACTTCTATTTGAAGAAAATGTATATTTTACCCCTTCACATAGATATCACTCATCTTTTCCCCAGTAATGCTGGTTTCATCCAAGATGACATCGGTGGTGTTCCAAATGACAGCCCGTAGGTAATGCCTTTAACACAGACAAGATATAGTTCAGCACTAAAGGACTAAATGCAAAGCAGAAGAACACGAGGAATATTAGTTTTCTTACTTTTTAGCTTTTCGTGGACTGATATCGACTGGAGGACCAGGACTGCCAAGGCTTTTGGGGAATATGTCTACCCACATCTGAATTTTTCCCTAAAAAGCACAGATAGGAATGACATTGAAAAACAGATAGATGGATAGATACAGTATACAGAGCAATAGATCAATAGCTCAGGCTAGTTTGCAGCTTTCTGAACTGGCATGACATGAGCTTATAGCAGCTAGAAGCATAAGATGCTGTGTCTTATACAGTACATTTACCTGGGAGATATTGGGCTGGTAGGAGCTATGCAGTGTCCTGGTTTCTACATGCTCAGGCACCAGGCCCTGTTTGCGCAGTACATGCAGGCATATACGCTCTTTGTCTGGACCCAGGTGCTGGTGCAGTGTTTTACTGGCCTCTAGCAATGCAGTGCAGCACACAAAAAAAGTTACTCTCAGTTCCACACAAAGACTTACAAACCACTGATCATCCAATAGTACATGCACACTGTAGTTATCACCCCGGAATACCTAAGTCCTGGAGGTTGTAGTCACGTCCTCCAAAAGATAGTGAGCTGCCATCTTCTGCAACCTGTGGTGCCGGAAGTCCTCTCAGTCTCGCAAGGTTTTCCAGGATCTGAGATGGCTTCAGCTGATCTCTCCACTGGTTCACTCCAGAGCTGAATATATTTTCATAAATAATGTGTCTACATATACTTCTTTGTAGCAAATAACAATGGAGACAGCATTGACGGCAAAAATCACTTACACACAGTATGACTGGGAAAGACCACAGTTCGCACTGAAGCGAGAAAGGAGGCGATTTTCGAGGTCAATAATCGTGTCCCCAACCTTTTCATCACGACTTAGCAAATCAAAGTCATAGACGCTGATTTTCAGGTCCTTGTCTTGCGGCAGGAAGCAGGACAGTTCAAACATTCTGTAAAACACAAACAGATATAAACATAAATAGTGTATCTTTTTGACACAGGTTTTTGCCCTTACGTCATGTAGCACTCAATAATGTCTGACCTTCCAAATTCAGGGTTCAATGTGTTTGGTTTGTAGTGATCTCTGTCATCAATGGTCTTCTTTCCAAGAGTAATCTTTAAATAGGGATCACACTGAAAAAGAACAAATGTGTAAACAGAATCACACCAACACTGATTTATAATGTAGAATAAACGTATAATTTATACACAGCTGTGTTTTCGGTAAACTCACCAAGCCGTTGCTGTCCTTGGGTTGCATGTCAATACCCCGCAACACGTAAATTCTAACCACGCATTCCTGAGGCCCGCTCTCAGGTAACTCCCGGAATTGCCGAGGAGGAGGTTGGACACCAGGGTCGTCTGATAAGGGGTATACCCTAAATGAACCCTGTGAATACATTAAAATATTCGTATTAAAGCCTTAATTGAAACTGAATCAGTAACACAAAACTACTCTGGTTGACCTTAATTAAAAGAAAATATTCAGTCTTACAACAGCCACCACTAGATGGCAGAATATCATTCCTTTTCTTTTATCAGAGTTTAAAAGTTCACCAAGATGTACTGGAGTTTGTTTAATTAAGTACAGCTGTTAGTTTGGACCTAAAAGCCGAGTGCCTTTTATGGGTAAAATACGTGCCTTAAACTCCCCCATTACAGAAGGATCTTCTTCACCATCATCAGTTTTTCCTCTGTACAGTTTAAATGTATGACAGAAGTCTGTCAGGCCATGGAAATCAGGTATGTTCTCAAGTTCCTTGTCATAAACCTGCATAAGAGACGTACTTGTCATATGCATCCTGTTTAATCACGATTATAAAGTTCACAGATTGGTGTACATAGGATAGTAGAGAATAGTCAGTACACTCACTGTTAGAGTGGAATAACCTTTTTGGAGATATGGGCCACATTTCTCATGCTCTCCTACAGAGGCGTAGAATTTACTCCACCAGTCCACAGCCTCATCTACCTAAATAGAGTTACGTTATTATTATGAAATAAAAGCTGTTGTTAAAAAATAAATAAAAAAAAAATATATATAATTTTATTATTATTATTATTATTATTATTTATTATTCATAGAAAACTGATATAAAAACATACCTTTTCAGGACGCTGTAGAAACAAACAAAAAATAATGCAGCATATCAAAAGTAAGATTTTATCCACATTGGCAACAAATAAAAATTTATATAAATAATATATTGATATATATATTTATATATATTAAATATATAGTGATCATAAAAGGTACTGTATCTGTACCTTCCTGCCTGTAACTGGTATTTTGTCTTCTATGTCAATGATCACATCTCGAGAGGTTGCTACCATCATAGCCACTGAAACATGAAACAACCAGGGAATTTAGATGTTTGGGCCAATGGTATTTAGTTGACAAAGTCATTTTTCACATGTGTCAGATCTCTTACCTTTTGCAGTCCTCGATACTTCAGAGTTTCCCATATAGGGATCACACCTATACTCTTCCAGAGAGTCTATAGTACACTGTCCGACAATAGGTTTTCTGCCGAAGGGCCTGTGGTCAATCACTTTCAGCACTATGGGTGGAGTGTACATCTCTTCTTTGGGGAGAAGCTAAAGAGAAAAATATTTATACTTTCATAATTCATATGCATATATTTAGATGCAAAAAAAAAAAAAGAGTTTTTGACCATGTTGATCTTTCTCCTACATTTTATTGCAGTTTGGCCATTACTGCTAGTTAATCAAGGAAAAAAAGAAGTGTTCCACCCAAAGACTTCCTTCAAGGATATAAGAAATACAACCTGCTCGACGAGGATGCTACCCAGATTTAAATCAAAATGTTCATAAAGACATGTGCTCTTGTCTGGCTAAGCAGTTACTACAAGTCTAGATTTGCCTTTTAATCGATACTAGACAGTAGAAAAATACACAGTTCAGCCATAGCATTAACATCAAGATGAATAAAAAAACAATGACTATCATTACATCCCAGGAAACTGGTGACTGGGCATAGATACAGTACCCAAGGCCTACTGTATCTATGCCCACAGGGACCAAAGGCTTGCCCAATCCTACAGAAAAGCCAATGCAGCACATATCTCTGAAAAAAGTCAATACTGCCACAAAAGAAATGTATCAGAACACCCAGTACACCACAGCCTACCACACATGGAACCCAGCAGGCAAAGAGTTCAAAGTTGTTGACCCGGTCTCCAAATTTCCCATGTTCCAATCCATTCAAGCAACCATTTAATGTGCCGGAGATAAAAGTCTGATTCACGGGGCAATCTACAGCACCCAAAGAATCCGCTACTAATGGTTACCCCCCAGAGGGCCATGCCCTGCCGGACTAGAGTCACCCTGGTGGCACCAGAGGAACCTAAAACCTAAAGAGTTTCAAAGTTATGGCTCATAACTATATATGTATATGTGTAACTCTTAATATTTTTAAAACAAGAACCGATTTAACACAAATGCTAATTCAGAAACTACTGTATTGATTTGTATTGGATACAGTATGTATGAAATGAACGCCGTTTTTTGTGCCCTAAAACCAATATGACACGCCTTAAATCAGTTACTTATTTTGGGTTAAGATTAGTTACCAGATGTTTTATTAAGATGGCTTATTTAACAATAAAAATGGAAAGATGCAATGATGAGGCACTAAACTGCAGACTAGAGATTAATGTTGATCAGTACACATTTGGAAGTCATAACATTATACCATATTAGTTTGATCTCAATTAAAAAGCCATTTTGACATCTTAGTATATGGACCATACCACTTTGAGGAAGAGAACCGATCCTGGAAAGTTTGGGTTTTTCTTGATGTTTTTGATGACGGCCGTCTGAACAGTGTGCCCTCCACATTCCACAATGAGACTGGGGGAGGAAACAGCAGCTAGCTGATATGGCTTCATGTTACGCAAACCCCATGCCAAGATCTAATAAGTACACACACACACATGCACACACACACACACAAACATATAGGAGAACTGCTGTAACTAACTGTCTCTTTTTCCTGCGTTGTATATCCAGTGCTAAAGGGAAAACACTGATGAACCATTCTTTAATGTGTTACCTCAATAGCAGTGAGCTGTACCACAGGCCTGATCCCCTGAGGCACCATGTACAGACTCCCTCCTCTTTTGGGTGGCACAATTGGCAGTTCCGTTTCAGCTCCCTGGACACAGCAAAATGGGTCACAACAGCTCATTAGAAGTTAACAAATTCATCACAAAATACCCCATCATGTCACAGTATTGTCAACACAAGGGTGATAATCAATAACGCAAATATAAAACCATACTCGATCCTGCAGCAAGAGCTCGGCTGCCACCAGCATTTGCCCACCACTTCGGCCCTTCATGGTGATTGGGAACCAGAGCAGCTTTGGGGTCACCGGTGTGCTCGGGTTTAGTTTTACAACTGGTGGACATGTGCACCTGCCCATGGCTTCGTCCTTCCCCTACAATACCAAAGCACATCACCACAACAGATTTTTATACATCCAAGTCGAACATCATAATAATACACAATCAATAAGGTTTATACTCATGGGAAATTTTCTAGAAATTTTTCTGGCAGAAAAATAGCTTATATCTGGTGTTTTATTTAACACAATCCAGTGACAGAAAAGGCGTGACAAATTGGTCCAGTTGACCGACATAAGTGTCAAAAGTGTCCAATTAGTGATATTAGTGTTATGAGGTCCTATCTCACATTCATTCATAACACAGATACAACCTTATAATACCAAAGTCATGAAACATGAGCTTTCACTGAGTTGTGGCAGCCAGATTTGGATAAGAGCACTGCCATCATTCCACAGCAATATGTACTGCAGATGTGCTGTTCAACAAAGGCCAACATTGAGCCACTGCTCATCAGGAAAAAAGAAAGTCAAACTCTCCTACTTAGTCATCAACTTTGAATCTTTTTTGTAAAGTTTTCCAGGACAGGGAAACTGATCTATAATTTTCCACTAGCTGGTTGTACTAGCAACTTTCGTTTGACAATTTAAGTCTAAGTGCACTCAGTATCAGCTGAAGTGCTCTAATGAATACTGTAATTGTAATTAAGCAGTGACTAAGCAGTCATACCACTTGGTCACTGTCAAAGATCTCCATGACAATGCTGGGTGGATTTTGCGCAAGAGCCTGTGGATCTCCAAAGATTTCAATGTCATTAAAGATGAGGGTCTGGTCCCACGTGGGGTTGAGGTTGGCTTTAATGATCTCTGTGGTCCTGCTTACATGTAGAAATGACACGTGGCAGTAGGGATCTGTAGGAAAACCAAATGCAAAAGACCTGACATCTACACCGGCTGTGCTACAGATACCACATTATTATCAGATGAAAAGCACGAGATGAAATCTGCCATTCATTTGAAATCTTTATATGTCTCACCTGAAAAGCTGTCTTTGTCCATGGGCAGGAGGTTCCGGGCCTGATAAACATACACTCTGAGGTGATACCTGTATGACTCTGTGAGGACAATAAGTTTTATCATTCACTTGCAGACAACATACTGTAAATTGTTGTCATCATAAAAAATCTGCTTGCTATTAATATAAGATCTTGATGCATGAATCAGCCCTTCTCCTAGACCTGATATAGTTTGTTCTTTGCATGCAAAGCTTTGGTTATGTAATGATGTAATCAATAACCATTAGCATTCAGAAGCCACACTGGCAGCACTTTAATTGAACTAGTTATCAAGAGTCCAGGCTTCCTCTGAGGAAAGGGAGTGGTAAGTGGATGTATATCAGAAGCAGGAATCTTTTACCAAGGGCTTTAATCAGGTGGTATGAATCGAGCTACTCACTGTTGAAGTTGCAAGAAACTGTCGGTGTGTTGGCACCAAAAAGCTTGGCTGCCTCTTTTTTGCTAGTTTTTTCATCAATGTCCACCCCCTAGAATCCAAAAACAAAGAAACTATTACAACCATTAGTCAGTGCTACTGTAAGTCAGTGTAACATTGCATATTACAAATATTCCCAAATGCCTGAACCTTTCTTTAAATAAATATAAACCAATACAAAATCTAAATGACTGCCTGATATCTTTCATACTTTGATATGCTAAAGTTAAAAAAGACCAGATACATAGTTCCTTGACGCAAGTTTGTTACTGAATGCTCACCAAGGCCCCCTCTAGCTGGAATATGGCTGACGCGCCCAAACGGTCGGACGGGGCCATCTTTCTCCTCCAGCGTCTACGCCGGAATGTGTCAGAGGAACGTTCCATCCTGTGAAACTTCCAGCCAATGAAAGAGGAATATTCCCAGCCATCTCCCATCTCTTTTTTCTATCAGCACATAGGGAAGGACAAAAAAAGAATATCTATTATAATTTCCACACAAATCCTCACTGTGACTTGAATCAAGGCATTACAAGTAAAAGGAAAACACAACTTGTTTTATCTAACCTGTGGCACTCTTATGCATAATGCAACACTGCTTATTATTTTAACAGACATCTGGCAACTATCCATGCATTTTATCTCACATGCACCTTGGGGGGATCTGTATATGCTGTACTGTACATCTATTTTAGCTCAGGCTATGATTTCCATTATACTATGTCAGTTGAAAATATGACACTGAATCAATCTGGTTTTGTTTATTACCTTGTTATTAATCACCCATCTGAATAAGTTCTAAATTTTTCTTACTTACTCACTTCCTGTATGTGTTCAGGTAGCGTTATGGCCAGGTACTTTATTATCCACTATGCAAATAATGATTTTTCAGCAGAGGTTTTCATACCAGTTGGAAGTCAATGTAGTTCCCTTAACATTTGTTTGATTCAGTTAGTTTCAGGTATTTTTTTTAGCAATGCTATCATAACATAATGATAAACTTTCTCAGCTAATGAGATCTGTCACTCAAATAACACTCTATAATACACTATAGTGAATATATAATAATAAACTGAGATTAAATGATAGAATAAATTAGAGATAAAAGACATTACCAGCAAGGTTATTCCAGCAAAAAAATAAGACAAATTACAAGCCTTTATTCTTTTTCCAAACATAGAGAAATATCTGATTACAAAACATGGTTATAGTGGCTGCACTTACAGTATACCTTAGTATAAGTACAGTATGGCAGTGTTTTTAACAGACTTAGTTCTTTTCTGCCTTACAACATACCTCACTAATTGGTATAAATGTTTAGAGAGAGACAGTAGGTGTGTTTACATGGACCCTAATATTGTGCTAATAATGGTAATAATAAAAATGCATGTCTGACCCAAAGTGGCCTGATCAAAATGAATTTTCTATCGTAATAAAAGGAGTGGTGTACAGTAAACATTTGATAACCTGTTCAGTAAGTAAATATTAGCCATGGACATATTTAATAATTTTTTTTTCTCTTTTGTCGGAATTAATATTTTCTTTCGCCATGTTTAATCCACATAGGGTAACTTTAGGTGATGTGACAAGGGAGAAAGATTTAACTTCTGTTCCTGATAAGTACACGCCATGAAAATAACTACCCCCACTGGGTGTCTGGCTAAGGAAAGGGCACTGATTGGCTTGCCATATTATACAAAGCAAAACATCTAACCAGTCATAGATGAGACTGCATTCTTTTAACCAATCATAATGCAGAAGTCACTCCTTTTTCATCTTCATGAAGCATTGCACATGAACCATAACTAGTAATTACATGGACTATAACATTATTGCTTTTGAACAACAACAGCATGATTACAGGTACTCACCTCTAAGGCAGGGACATTTTCTACTCTCTTTCTCAGTCGGACTAATCTTTTCCTGCGATGAACATGGTACATTTTTTCTGCTGCTACCCAGGAGCTGGGCTTATCATCTGGAGGAATAGTGATACCATACTCCCAACCTATTGTTAGAAGCACAAATATGATTGTCAGATTTTTCATGTTACATTTTTGTTGTCTTGGCCAGCATTCTAAAATTGACAGGTTTTATACAAAGGAAGGCATGTGGGCACCATGGATAGGCGTATACAATTCGTCAAACATAATTGTTTCGAATTTGTATGATGAATGAAACTGTGATCACAAACCTCTCTCATCAACAGCCCTGTTGCTGTCGAAACTCCAGTCCTGAATCACCTTCCACCCAGGGGGACATTCAATCTCACTGGGTTTGTGTGCTTTCTCTCCATTCTGCACAGAACAAACATATCACTCAATCCTGAACAAACAGCTGCTTCCAGCTTGCTTCGTCTAGCTATTGTCTGGGAAAGAGGTTTAAATGACAGCATCTGCGCCTCAGTCAGTGTGGACTTACAAATAGCATAAGCTATGTGTTTTGAGTGAGTGGACTGTGGGAAATCTAAATCTGATTGTAAAATCACAGTTTCCAGCAATTTGAAACACTGCACAGAATGTACAAAAATACAGTGAGACATTTTTAATACTGGATGTTGAAAATTTCCTGTGGAATCAATAAAGATCTATCTATCTATTCTCATTCTTCAGTCTCGCATGGTTTTCAATTGTAATCATTCAACTTCTATTTAGTTAATACTACTAACTGAACAGAAAAAAGTTTTGACAGGATGGTAAGCACAAGCTCAAGTTTACATTGCGCCAGACGGTTGTTCATAATGCACTGTGCACCTGTGTTTATTTGCATGCATATCCTTTACAGTCCCTGCCTTAAAACAGCCTACAGCCACTGACACAAATGGCCACCAAATTGGCTTTCATTAGATCTTCTCTTATCAAAAAAAATCAGCCCGGTAATTTTCAGTGTTAATGTTTTTTTTTTTTTTTGCTGTAATATCGCTTCCAACCTTAATGAACGTGTGAGCTGTTAAGAGTCTGTTAGAGGGTTCCTCACCACATCAGTGAAAGGTTCAGTTGCTGGCTTCCAGTCGCCACCAGGAAAACGGCTCTCATTTTCATATACTTCATCCGTGAACTCTGTGTGCCCTGCATCAGCCTCAGTCAAAAGACTAGTTTGAACACAGACGCACGCATACACACACAGACCAACAAAATATCAACGGAAATGCACTGACTTAGCAGATGGATTTGTTGATATGCAGCTGGGTCACTAACCCTAACCCTAACAGTACATTTAAGAGCCTTGCTGTCAGAATAAACACTGGAGCCAAAGTAAAAAAAATCTCGCTGGAATGTGTATATATCTCCTATGCCAAGTGCCAATTTAGGCCAGGAGCCGCCATTTCCTCTTATTGTAAGCCGGAAAGTCTATCCCAGGAAACTAAAACCAGCTCATACACATTCTTATTATACAATGTTTACAGATGCCCTTGAATTATTGTTGAATTGTTTTTTATAATAACAAATCAGTGAATAAATGTGTAATAAATTCTGACTTACCCCTTTTCTGGGTCGACGTACCAGTCACCCTCCCACTCCCAGCCCCGTGGGGGTAAGAAGCATTCCCTCTTAAGCTTAACTTTCCCTGTCACATCGGAGAACTTGTGGCGGCCCACCAAACCTGTGGTTCCCCACTTCCCAAAAACTTGGGCCTGGTTTTCATACTGTCAAACAGAGTGCTTATTAAATAACAAAACCATGCACTTCACAGTCTAATTCAGATTAATCACCATTACTCTAGTATCAAGCCAACATGCATGTGTTACCATTTCAGCATAGACACTAAATGTTCCTTCTGCAAAACTGTTGAACTTCTTTTCGTGAGCTGCTAGGCCCAACCACATGTTCAAACGCAGCTGCACAGGAATTTTGACCCCTTTATGTTTGTCCATCGGGTACTGAAAAAAAGAGCATGTGTCAGCATCACCTATGGAGGTGGATCTCAAATGGTTTTGCGTTAGGACTCTCATTATTCTCCATATTCATTACACCATGCACCCAAATGTCCCTTTGTTCTAACAGTTTTCATTTAGTTCACATTAGTGCTATAGTAGATTATGGATTCATGCACGAACTACACCAAATGAAAGGGCTAAAGCAGCCCTCAGACATACTGTATAAGACTGTATGCATCTTGATTTCCCAAAGGCAATACACTACTGCCTAATATTTTAAGCAATATCACAGCAGAGGCAGTGCTGTTGTACTGAATATCAGCACGACTATGGGACATGACATTGAGTGTAATTTTACATTTATACAACAGATCTTCAATACAATATTCAGAACAGAACAATATTTATTTATCAAAAAATTGTGGTTAATGTTTTTATTTAACGTATTATTTTTTAAGTAATGATGTTTCCAATTTTATTGGAATTAAATTTTTGATGATGTCAGACACAAAATCGCGAGTCTGAAAGATTTTAAGTTGGTGGAACTTTAAGGTGACAGTTACTGTTACTTAAGTACTTACAGTTACTTAAAATATCAAATTTGTTCAGCTAACTTGAAAAGTGTCATTTCTACAAACTCATAAATACCAAAAAGTTCTAAATACTCATCAACTAATTGTAATCATTTACAGTAAGTTAACAGTACTCAATATGTTTAATTACTTTAAGCATTAGGGTTTACAGTGCAGTTAATCTTATTAACCACTGTTAGAACATCTGTGGCATAGGATATATAGTTAAATGTGGTGTTGTGCTCTATTATCAGCATGTGTGGAATGACTCTCATCCAATCAGATTACTTGGTCAGAACTTTTTGTTTTATTGCACTGCAATGAACAAACTGTATTTGACAAATCATAATACCCTGCTTGCTTACTTTATCTGGGTATTTATCCTCGATATTGGATGACCATATCATTGGGAGTTCATGAGTTGGATTCTTAATAATGCCATAGCCACTCATCATTAACTCCTAGTGTTGAATAAACATCCGGTTATACCCATACCAATCAACACTTGGAATTTTACTATAAAGGGAGCAGTGACACTTAACAATTGTGTGTATCTGGGAGTTTATGTATGTGGAACAGTCCCAGTGTGTTTCACTACCCTGTGACAAAGTATGCGCAGCAGCTTGAAATGATTAGGTTGTCTGCCTTCATACGTGTGGAAGGAACCATGTGTTTGTCTTTACCATTTCTGCCTCTCTCAGTTATATAACAGTTGGAGAGCTGGCTAGGACATGGACTTTTGAGGGAAGAAAAATGGCATAGAAAGGAAATTTGGGCATGAGCAAACTTGCATCAAACAACAAAAGAAGGCTTATTTTTTAATTTCCTAATATTTCACCACAAAAAAAAATATTTTGTCCGTTCTTTGTGTCCCAACAATTCTTAGGTTTTATACAGTATCCACACTCTCATGCATGAAATTTATAAATTTTCTATACTACATATCTCTGGTTTACCTTCATGAAGATGGTCTGTGTCTTGCCGCAGTATTTTCCAGTTGCCTCTTCGCTATAAGTGGAGAAGAGGACCTCATTGGCTGGTACACGTGCATAAGCCACACGCTTCTCTCCTCTTAGCATCCAAATAATGATATCAGGCATGCTGTTCTGAGGCTGTAAATGGAAACGGAAATGCTTGAACCTATACATGCTTTTAAGTACTTCAACAATTCATGGATCTCATTATCTAATACTTATTTAAAATAAATCATGTACAGCATAACTAAACATGAATGTAGCTTTAGTATTCAACCTCCTCTGCAATCTGCTGTAAGCGATCAAGCCAATCCTCGATGTCAGTAACTGTGGCTTTAACGTCAGTAGCTTCCTCCCTCATGTGGCAAGCAGCATCTTTAATGTTAATGATGGCTCTGTCTCGTAGCTTATTGATTTGAACATCCAGTGCTGTCAGATTAGGTGTGGTGTCCATGTTTGGCAACCGGTAACTAAAAGACAGAATTTCTATTAAATAAGATGAGCCAGAGAAGTGGATTATAAATGCAGCAAACGGCATCAGATGATTAAAGTCGGAGTACATGATTTTGAAAAATCATTCTAGATCTGAAATTTTTTAATATAGTAAATATTTTTTAATCCAGAAAAACTGTCACAGCATTGGCTTGTAAAGTTTCTTCATGTAACACTTCCGTATAGATTTTTTCTGATCCAGAGTACCTTATGCTTAGGTAAAAAATTATCAGCTCAGTTCTGCGCCTTTTACTCGAAACTCATGAAGCACATGGAGAATAGGGTTTATTGGGAAGGAAAACGACTTGCAATTTGGAAGTTAGCATGAGCATGCTAAAATTACAACCTGCTCCTTTAAGTGACCTACAGTATAATACCATTTCAAGCATGTTTATTACTTGGTGAGGTCTTCAATGAGCTGGTTGATGAGCTTCAGCCAGATCTCAGCTAAGCGTGTCTCAGTAACGTTAGCCAGTATCGCAGTCTTCAGTGTGGTAATGTTGGATTGCTGGTAAAAACAAGAGCAGACATTAGTTAACAAAACTGAGGTTTTGTAATTATAAGACTAAAAGTGTTATTGCTATGTTATAGAGACTCCATAAAAACCCTACCAGTCTATCAGCAATGAAGAGAATAATGTTCACTGAATCCAAACGATGGCTGACATCCTCCCAAAAGGAATTTAGGATAACGACCGGCTTAGTGTCAGCCCAGGGCAAGTAGTAGTATCGATTTCCTGTAAAACACATAAGTAGACTCCTAGTGTTCATATGTATATGATCATACTGTGTATGTCATACTGTATATCCAAGTAGTCATAATCATCATCATCATCATCTCACCATCAAAAACAGCACAGCTGTACTGGGTCGTGGAGGCAAGCGGTTTGCATGTTGAATCCATCTTGTTGCCATAGTTGCCGATGCTGACCTCAAACTGAATGGGTTCCCCGGGTTCCTGTAGCATGCACGCACTGTGGAACACTGCACACAGGGAGTACTTCCTCTTCCTCTGGTACTTCTGTTCACAGAGAAAGATTTAACACTACAATGTTACTATAATATCAATATAGTATTAAGATATTATATTGAAGTCATCAAAAACTCTCAAATGTCTAAGGCAAAGTAATAATCCATGAAACTATACACTGACAACTAATTCCAGATCATGATAAAACATTCTAATTCCAAACTTGTATACACAACCAATACTGTATATTACAATAATTTAAGTGCTGAACTTATTTTCACACCAAGGGTCATATTACTTCCTAAATCAGAGCTCATACTTTCAACAGTTCCAAGATTTCCAAATTGATTGAAATAATATTCATATCCTCTAACTTGCTCTTTCATAATTTCTTACTTCCCCTGAGAATGTTCCCATTTAAATAAAAGAAGTGAAGTGAAACTCATTTGGGGATGTCCTGTACTGCATGTTGTTACCTGGGCTACTAGGACATCATCGCTGTGGAGGTCTTCTACTTTCTTGTCGATCTTGTCGTCCAGGCGAGTAGAAAGTTCAACAAAAATTCTGCCCCTGTAAGCAACCCCTTCACCCTGTCACATACAGGAATTCTGTGACTCACAACATCTACAACCATTGTGTAGAACGTAAGTACAGGGAAAATACTACCAATAAAACATTGCGAAATATTATTTATGTAAAGCAAACTGTGACAAATCAAAAGGGGCATGTTCGTGCAAATCCTTGCACAATCAGGATGCAAACCAAGTTATTCAACTTACTCACGCCCCTGTTACAGTACTACAGTCGTGGCCAAAAGTTTTGACAATTACATAAATATTGGAAATCGGAAAAGTTGCTGCTTAAGTTTTTATAATAGCAATTTGCATATACTCCAGAATGTTATGAAGAGTGATCAGAAGAATTGCATAGTCCTTCTTTGCCATGAAAATTAACTTAATCCGAAAAAACTTAATCCTGCATTTCATTGCTATCATTAAAGGACCTGCTGAGATAATTTCAGTAATCGTCTTGTTAACTCAGTTGAGAATGTTGACAAGCACAAGGCTGGAGATCAGTATGTCAGGCTGATTGGGTTAAAATGGCAAACTTGACATGTTATAAGGAGGGTGATGCTTGAAATCATTGTTCTTTCATTGTTAACCATGGTGACCTGCAAAGACACGTGTTCAGCCATCACTGCGTTGCATAAAAATGGCTTCACAGGCAAGGATATTGTGGCTAATAAGATTACACCTAAATCAACAATTTATAGGATCATCAAAAACTTTTGATTCTTGTTAAGAAGGCTTCAGGGTGTCCAAGAAAGTCCAGCAAGTGCCAGGATCGTCTCCTAAAGAGCATTCAGCTGCGGGATCAGAGTGAACAAGATCGAACGGGATCGAACAAGTGCAGAGCTTGCTCAGGAATGGCAGCAGGCAGATGTGCGTGAGGCGAAGACGGAAGATGGCCTGGTGTCAAGAAGGGCAGCAAAGAAGCCACTTCTCTCCAAAAAAAACGTCAGGGACAGATCTTCTGCAAAAAGTATGGTGGATGGACTGCTGAAGTCATATTCTCGGATGAAGCCTCTTTCCGATTGGAAAAAGGCTTGTCCTGAGAAGAAAAGGTGAGCGCTACTATCAGTCCTGTGTCATGCCAACAATAAAGCATTCTGAGACCATTCATGTGTGGGGTTGATTCTCATCCAAGGGAGTGGGCTCACTCACAATTTTGCCCAAAAACACAGCCCTGTATAAAGAATGGTACCAAAACACCCTCCAACAGCAACTTCTTCCAACAATCCAACAACAGTTTGGTGAAGAACAATGCATTTTCCAGCACGATGGAGCACCGTGCCATAAGGCAAAAGTAATAACTAAGTGACCAAAACGAGAACTTGTGGTCAATACTCAAGAGGCGGGTGGACAAACAAAAACCCACTAATTCTGACAAACTCCAAGAAGTGATTATGAAAGAATGGGTTGCTATCAGTCAGGATTTGGCCCAGAAGCTGATTGAGAGCAGCCCAGTCGAATGCAGAGGTCCTGAAAAAGAAGCGCCAACACTGCAAATACTGACTCTTTGCATAAATGTCATGTAATTGTCGATAAAAGCCTTTTAAACGTATAAAGTGCTTGTAATTATATTTCAGTACATCACAGAAACAACTGAAACAAAGATCAAAAAGCAGTTTAGCAGCAAACTTTTTGAAAAACTAATATTTGTGTCATTCTTAAAACTTTTGGCCATGACTGTACTTCTTAAACCTTAAACTTGTCTGAAAAGTCTAAAAACTGCAGTCAGGTTAGAATGAGGACTAAACCATGTTCATTGTTATCATTGCTATATAGCTTATAATCTTTTTTCTGTACTCCTCTTCCTTTTTCATCTAATATATATTATTTATTTATGATTTTTTTCTTATACTAAATTATTCTGGGCTTTATAGGCTATTAACAATACTTAAAACTTGACCCTAAACTACAGAGGGAGCCAGTGTAAGGACGCCAAAACAGAAGTTATTTGTTCCCATTCACATGTTCCCGTTAAAAAAAGTGCAGCAGCGTTTTGGACCAACTGCAAACGTGCAACCATGGCCTGGCCAACAGCAACATAGAGGGCACTACAATAATCAAGCCGACTTGAAATAAAAGCGTGTATGACCTTTTCCAGATCTTTTTCTATTAAAAACGGCTTGTCCTTATACAAGAGCCTACAGTAAGCGAAATAAAACACACATTTCTAGCAGTTGGTTTTACATAAGATTTAAAGGAACACGTCTCAGTGAAAGGGTAAACACATGCACCACTGGGTCCAAATACCATCACTTCAGTCTCATTAAGACTTCATTGTAAAAAAATTTACAGCCATCCATGCTTGGCATCCTCTAGGCATTCCAAAAGTGGTGTTAATCTATTTGTCTCCCTCTGTTTCAAAGAAACCTAAATTTGAATATCATCTGCAAAAAAATGAAAAGACATTCTGTGCTTTCTAATAATGGATTCCAATGGCAGAAGGTAAAGTAAAAATAATAAAGGCCCAAGAATAGATTCTTGTGGGACCCCTGTGTGAGGACTGCTGTTGCAGTCACCAAGACCAACAGAAAAACTTCTGTCCGTCAGGTAAGATCTGAACCGGTCCAGGGCAGAACCAGTAATGCCAACACTGTGTTACAAAGGATATATGAGAAATGAATGAGATCTAAGAGCAAAAGAATGGCGAAATTCCCTAAGTCAGTAGTTATTAAGAAATCATTAAGAGGGTGGATTCAGTGCTGTGAAGCCTCAAGAATGCCATGTGCAACTAAGTTAGACTGGAGAGACACTTTTCTCCAGTACTTTTGAAAGATATGGAAACTTAGATATTGGTCTGAAATTAGACAGAATCGAGGGATCCAGGTTAGGTTTTTTTATTAAGGGTTGCAAACAAAACTGTTTTGTCCTGATTTATCCATTGAGACAAAACTGTGCAATATGAGGATAAAGGATAAATTAACACTGATATAAGAAAATAAATTTGCTTATAAAAACAGTGAACAAAATATTTATCCACAGCTTGAAAATGTATTGCATAAATATTTATATAAATAAATGAAAAAAAAAAAGGTTTTCCTTAAAACTATCAAATTGAGATGTAGTTGTCAAGCTGTTTATATGTAGACACATCTCACTACTGTATGGAAATATGGCATTTAACAAATAAACCTGTTAATGATTTATGTCTGATGAGTACAGAGAATGAATTGAAAAGCACTTCTTGAAATTTAGAGCGTTGCTGACAATGTCGAGTTTATTGTCTTAAAAGGGATTTAGTTCAGGAAATGCAAGTAATGTGCTTACCTTTCCCGAATTGAGCTCATCATATGGATCAGGAAGGTCAGAAAATTCCCTTGTACTCCCATAAAGGTTTAAGTAACAAGGTCCAAAGGCTGGAAGAAAGCCAACCTCAGTCGCCATTCTGTCAACTAAAATAAAGCGACAAAGGGACAGAAAACAAGCTTAATAAATAACAATTTTAATTTAAACTGTGTTTTTTCTTTTTCTCCATATACACACCAGACATAAGAACTATAAATAAAGGCTCAATTTATTGTAAAAAATTATGATAATAATCAGATCTTAAAAATGAATACCCTCAGATCCTGAAAAAGCTCCATTTTCATTAAGCGACCCAGCTAAAAAACAAACAAACAAAACAGGCAATTAATGATTTCATACGTCAACCATAATGTTTTCTCGTTGTAGACAGAAACGAAGAGGATTACCTTCTACTTCACCACCAGATGATGATATTTTGGAAAGATTTAAATATGTGGTTCCAACAGTATCATTACTTGTAAAGCGATCCCTACCAGAAGGAGAGAGAAAAAAGTTAAATATCACATGGCATACAAGAATGCACCCTATATTACCGATCATACATCGTGTATGAGTGTATGAAATAATCCAGAATAGAAACTTACCAGTCAAACACTGTAAGTTTGATACGTTCACACATTGACGGAAACTAAACAAATACAAATATATAAGTCAATTATCAGTAATATATTCCACAAAGTGCATTCATTAAGGTGTACCACATTGTCACCTTATTCTCACCTTAACCTGCAGGTGTATCAGCTGGTTCCACTCTGGATTTGCATTCTTCTCAAGGATCTTTGTGCATAGCTTAAAATAAATAGAAGAAGAAAAGAAGAGCACATCACATTTATTTTTCAAACACTTGAGCACTTTAATAAGAAAGTAACAAGTTGAGAAAAGCAGAGGTACTCTGATTGGAGCAAGACTGTTAGCTCAGAAAAATGCTTGAGAACTCTTTTACAGGCCATCGTGGCAAAGGAGTGCCATGAGGTGCTGGTCACATACTAGTTAATTCCGCATACATTTTCAGTTTGTCCCTACGCAGATTGCATATTTAGGCTTTCGGTTTGTCTGCGTCTTGCATCTGCTGTAATATTTTCTCAGATAGCCTTTGGGAATGCCTCTGAAAACAGCATATTAAAATCATTCCCATGCCAAAAATCGTGAAGCAGTTGCATTTGGAACGCACGCAATTAGATGCATAACAGTGGGAGAAATGACTCAGTGTGTGTTTACAAGGAAATATAAATCATATAATCTATGTAAATAAAGTTCAAATATTTGACAAAAAATTTTGTCTTATGTATGGAGACATTTGAGACACCCTGTTGTTTATGTGCAGTAATTGACACTGAGTAGGAAGCTAGCTGAACAAATCTTGATCTCATAAACCAGAAATAATACGTTTGTGATCAAATACAGGCTATGTTAAGTTTTTAAAAACTCCACTGCTTAGTCCTTCCTAAAGTTGGGCAATTTGGGCAAAAAATGGGACTAAGGTGCCCAAATTTTGTTTTAGAGAAAAAACATTAATAAGTAGTGTGAGGGAAATACCTCTACTTAAAATATATGTCTGCCTTTTCCAGCTTAAAATATTTCAGAGCTATATTCAGGTCTTGTGTGGTATTGAGCTGGAAATTATCCGGAAACCAGTAAACTCAGGTTAACCCTAAAAACCCAGAGTATTCAGCCTTTTTCTTTTTTGCTTAATAAATAGACATAGGCTTCTGATTGTACGATATTGAGTGTAATATCATTTTTCAGCATAACCTAATCACTATGATGAAATTGAATCTTTCATTTTACCCAACTGTATAAAAATTATTGAAATTTTATTTTTGTATTTTTTTTTATGGTTGTTCCCACTCATTTCGATGGCAAAAAATATAAACATTTTGTGTGTTATACATTTTTGTAACTCCATTCCCATATTCTAAATGTGATAAACTTTTCGTGTTTTAAATTAATGCTAAAATTAACATTCTACCTTGCATATCAAAACCTCCAAACACAGTATTACCTCTGAAGGCTCCCCTATTTGCACATGACATGCATATGTGCCATTCAAAATGTAAGGTTTACCTTTAGAATGCCAGTTAAATAGAGCTGATAGACTTTAGAATGGATCACTGTTCATTGTCAATTTTCACATGCCTTTTAAGGGGTTTAAATGTGATGTTTTTATGGTAAGAACCAACACTTATCAGGATAGAATTTGAAAATGTTTACATTTGTGGGACAAAAAAAAATCCGGTTTAAAAAACAACCTAGAAGCGCTATAGCAGAAAATGTAGAATTTGCACAACATGAAGTTGTTTCCAAAGGCTCAAATGGCACAATATTGCAGGAATATAACCGGAATTACAGAGAAAGGTGTGATGACACTCATATACTGACAAGTGCATGATAAACTATCTGTCATCAACACATATAATATTTAGCTTTTTATCTTAATTTAGGATGTTACCTTTTTGCCTGCAAAACTAACTTCCATAAATGGATCCACAAGGTTTTTCTTGTCACCCTCTCCTCCAAAAAGGTGCTTGACAGTCTCTCCGAATGCATCGTCCACTAAACACATTGAGAAAAGAAAAACAGAAAGCACAATGACAAACCCATTCTGAACAAGACAATAGCAATGCTGTTTGGCTGTTGCATGTTGCACGACTCACTTTGTGGCATATCCTCTGCACGGTACACTTTGAGAGAGAGTGTCGCTGAGCGCAACGTTACCCCAGTAGGCAGCAGCAGGTTGCTCTCAATGTCATCCAGCTCCTCATTGTCATCCTTCTTTATTACCTGCATGCAAAAGTACGAATCCACAGAAACACTAATCAAACCCCGATCATGAACTGCTCATACTAAGAAGGATAGAAAAAGCAATAGAAGATGCTATAGAAAGCAAATTGCTTTAGGAATCTGACTACATGATTGCACAGATGCTCATTGTTTTCTTATTTTTTTTCAATAATTTTGACATATGGACAAGTACCGGAGGATCATCTCCAGTTCCCACAACGATCATGTTGACTTTCAGGTAACCTCGTGCTCCAGAGCTAGAGTCATCTGGATCACTCAGCAGCAGCCACTTCTTTATTACAGCATGAGCTTAGGAAATTACAGAACAAAAATCAGTAAAGGATATGGAAATTATAGTATTAATAGGCACAAAGTAATGGGTCACATGCAATAATCCAGTAGATATTGCATTAAATATATATTATGTAAAGTTTGAATATGACGCATACCAGGCTCATCATAGACATAGCCAACATCCAACTGTTGAGGGAAGTAAAGTTCACTAAAATTAGTCATACTGTGGACACAAAGTAATGCAACTCAAAGGAGATTATGGGCAGTACCTTGAACTCTCCCAGAAGACTGTCTGATCTCAGGGAGGATGAGTTATAAACCTATAAAGTATAAAAGCCACATAAATTATATTGCTAGTGATGTCATGTTATGTCCAAAAATTAGCTTGAGAGAGTATCATGAAAGTGATTTCATCTTACCCGAATGTAGATGTTCTCGTCGAAAAGCTCTGTAGGCAGCATGTTGAAGTTGTAGAAGAAGATCTGTAGAAACATTGAGTCACATCTTAATATGAATTGCAGGATATCACAATCCGTAATAGCTTAACCATCCATTTAACTACCCGCTAACAGCACTTAAAAAGTAAAGAAGGCAAGGTGCACAGCGTTCTCATGAAATGTCACAAAAAATTACGCTAAATATCCGAGAGACTCACTAAAGCAGCTGAAGAAAGCCAAAGAGCTCAAAAGACAGCTCAAAGAGCCAGCAGAAGTAGAAAATGACAGTTGTAGGACAGAAGCAGCAGAGCCACAGAGCAGTTCCCAGAAACCCAGATAAAGACAAGATCGAGACAAGTTATATGAGAAATGTAATAAAACATGCTGATTGTTAACATTTCAACATAAAATGCTGAAAAAACAGTATATAATAATAATATTAAAAACTAATTTTACCTCATCAAAAAATGGATTGTTTCCTCTCTTGATCCTTGTCCTGTGGGTCTGGCCACACACGCTAACTTTGACGACTGGTTTGATGTTATTTCCGGGTAACTGCCGAGCCTCGATGACTTGAACTCGAATCTAATGAACAACCAGGATTTTGAGTTCAAACATCTGGCAAAATGTTTGTCACATGAATCATGCCTGAGGTGTTTGTACCTGGAAATCCTGGGGTTTGTTTGAAAGTGGTTTCTGTCTTTTCTGCCCTGTTCGGACGATCTTTTGGGAAGGTTTTCCAGGTTGGCCAGGTGCAAGTGGCTCTCCTGGACCTCCCGTGTCTGTAGTTTCTTCAGCGCCACCTTCATTTCCAGCTGCAGCACCACCTAGATAGAAAACAAGCAGCAACTTGAATGAACACGCTTGCATGTACAGTAGTTGTTAACAATCCAACTATAAAGTGTTTTAAGGCAGAAACAATGTATTTATTTTATTTATTTCAGCTTTAATTGTACAGTAATGGCATGGCCGTCAAGAAATAACTCATAAATCCATGACCTAAAGAAAATAAGTAATATTATTAAGTAGTAATATATTTAAAACAATATGTAAAAGCATCCAAATGCAATATCATGTGACCTACAGGCATTTACATAGCATATCCCCTCTTACCAACTTTCAAGCATAATGGTGGAGCTGTGACAATTTGGGCAGTTTTACCGCCACAGAACCTGGGAAACTTGTAATTACTGAGACAATGACAAACCCCAATTTACTCAAGAATATTTTTGAGACAAATGTAAAGCCATCTGTCCAACAGATTAAGCTGGGTCAGAATTGGGTCATGCAATATGCAACAATGATTCTAGGACAAAAATCATGCCGTTGGAAAGGCCAGGTCAAAGTTTAAACCTCAACCTTATTGAGATGCTGCACGGGGATCTTACGAGAGCAGTGCAAAAAGAAATGCCCTCAAACATCAAAGAACTGAAGGAATGTTGTAAAGAACAGGGGACCAAATTTTCTCCAACATAATGTGAGAGACTCATAAACTGAACTTTACATTCTGGAAAACTAATGACTACAATATGACTACTACAGTGCAAGTAGACTCGTAAGCTGCATTACTGGCGATGTTGCCCCGTATTGTCAGCTTGTTTTCACTTTTTTGCAAGTTCCACCTTTGATTTGCATCTTTCATTTCCATACTGTAGACCAGCAACAGTAGTGCATGGAAAAGCATCTTTCAAATGCAGTCCAGCACAGTGACTCATATCAGCTTGAGCTCATAATGCAGAAAAGCAAACATAATTAGAGTCTCAGGAAATTGTCTAAATGTACTAATCACCCCTTTTAAGATTATACACATGTTGTTGTTGTTGGTTGTTCAGGTTGCTCCCGGAAAGGGGTCACCATAGTGAACCATCCAGTCCACACATACAAGCTTGGCACAGGTTTTACGCCGGATGTCCTTCCTGACGTATGTTATCCGGGCTCGGGACCGGCACTGCATCCAGGGGCTGGGGTTTGGGCACTGGCTGGGAATCACGCATGGCGGGTTAAATACCTACCACTGAGCCACCAGTGCCCTTTAAAATTCTACATATAAAAATAGCAAAGTATATTAGGGCTAATTTTGGAATTAAATTAAAGCAACTGACCTGCATCTGCAGCACTGGCATCACCATCGACTTGTGCATTTGGGTTAGAAATGGTGCTGGCAGGAGGCTCGTATCCAATAACTAAATTTATAGTCGCCTGGAACAATACAAATCCACACACATCCTGCATGTCACCATATGGTCCATTCTTTGCATGCATTATATCAGGCTTGGCGCAATTTGTAACGATTGAAACCTCTTACTCCCCAGCAATTTATCAACACTAACGATTCTTTTTTAGCATTTAAAGTTAGAATGAATGTTGTGGAGAATCTTAAAAAATAAGATCCCTGTTACTGCTTACAGCATCAAAGCTACAAAAACATTCTTTTACCAAAAGTCTTTATCTTTATCTAAATCTTTATAGCTCTTTATTGAGAAACCCAGAAAAGAAAGAAGTCATACTGGAGACTCCTTCCACAAATGCTAAATACAAATTTGCTCAAAGAAAATGTTACCCTGAAATCATTTTTAAAAAATTATTTAAGTAGGGCACACGCTTCCCTATGAACATGGTTACTATAGACACCGTAATATTTTAAACTGAGTGCGGTCATATAAACCTGTCATTTGCTTTGCAGTCAAGACTACTATTTACACAATAACTCCGGCTAGCTGTGGTATCATGCATTATGTTATACTTTACATTGCAAATTGTGAAATTACCCCTGTATCTTGCTTCTTCTCATTGAAAAGAGGGACATTTCTTGACGGTAGAGACTTCTGACCACTGGCCAAATCTCGAAGAGGAATTTTTGCAGAGCCGATAGGTCTGTGAAGTATGAAAAAAAAAAAACAAAGTTTAACTTATCGGCACAACTTGCCATGGACAAAACATACAGTGTTTATTGATAAGATAAACTTTTGCAAAATTTTATGCTAATATTATATTAGGCATGATTTCTTTGATGTACAAAAACTAATCAACACATTGTAAAAAGATCAGTTGGAGTTCACCCGAACACTCAAACACGAAGTGGTCATTTTCAATACTCATTTCCTAAAACTCCACCTGTAACTGGATCTCAGAGGGTTATGCCCATTGCTTAATAAAAGACATTTTTTACTAGCTCTTGCTTTGCAGTAGTTGGTGAGTCACTGTGACAAAGCACAGACTTGTATGAATACAGACGTTTCAGCTTGACTGATCTGCAAAAAAATTGCTCATGCTAAAATAACAAAAAGCAAAAGTGTGATAGAAGATACACTACTGCTCAAAAGTTTGAGATCACCTTCTAAAACCATGGTTATTTCTGATTTTAATTTCTTTCTACATTGTAAAGCAATGCTGAAGGAGTCCAAAATATGCAATGATCTCCTTTGAACAGTTAATGTTGAGATGTATCTGCTACTTATGATCTGTAAAGCCTTCATAACGGCTCCAATCCGAGGTTCTGTTAATTGGTGATTTTTGAGGCTGGTAATTCTAAATGAACGTCTCCTCTGCAGCAGAGGTAAGTTTTGGTCTTGCTTTCCTGGGAAGGTCTTCATGAGAGCCAGTTTCATCATGGTGCTTGATGGGTTTTGCAAATGCACTTGAAATGCACTATAATTCACTAAACAAAAACAAAGAAATTTACAAGTGATCCCAGACTTTTGAGCGGTAGTGTACATCTAGAACAATCCTGGATTTTTTTTTTTCAAAACTATGAAATAACACATATGGAATTAGATAATAAGTAACAACAACAATAGTCAGCTGTTACTTCAAGACGTGAAGGTCAGCTGTTCTGGAATAGCTCTTGCAAGAACAGTATTGCCAAGTGCATTTGCAAAAACCGTCAAGCACCATGATGAAACTGGCTCTCAAAATTCACCAATTAACAGAACCTCAGATTAGAGTATGAAGGCTTTATAGAGCATACTGTAAGTACAGGTAGCAGACACATTTCAATACCAACTGTTCAAAGGTGATTATTGCATATTTTGGATGCTTTGATTTACAATGTATCAATAAATAAAAATCAGGAATCACCCTGGAATTAGAAAGTGTGTCCAAACTTTTGACTTGTAGTGTGTGTGTGTAATTATCTAATTAAATAAAAACAAATATATATAGGGTTAGGAAACTTCTGCCCAGAATAAAATGGAGAAGCAAGTGGTAGGCAAGGAAGAAAAAAAAACACAAAGCTGTGAGTAATTATAGTGAGCCACAGGCATGAGATGTTCCAGGCTGCATTAACCACCAGCTTTTTTCACCAGGGAGGAGCCCTAGACTCAACATTGCACTATAGTCCTCATGTTTCATACATACTCTTCTGCATGATCAATCATGGTAAAATGAGCTTAAACATCTGTAACCTAAGGATTTACTGCTAGCTTTCTTGCTGTTGTAAGGAACTTAAGCGAAATTGAGAAAGAAGGAAGAGGCAATCATAGGAGACACGATTTCCTTATATTATATAATTCCACACACTCTGAGTGAGCGTATTCTGAATAAGGGGAAACAAACAGTTCCCCTTTCCTCTGTCACTGTCCATGATAATAACCCTTAATCAAGCAGGACTAAGGTGCCTGGGTCTAGACAAAGGCTATGCTTGTTATACACTTAGAGAATTTGACGGGTGCCAGGATACAAAAAAAAAACAAAAAGAATAGCTAACAATATACCTAAATAAGATTTTGAACGTTTATTGTTGTATCTATAGTAGTAGACAGGGAGAGTTGCCATAGTGCTATGAGTAAACAGTATTAAAAAAAGACAAATTTGTTGTATGTATTTAAAAAATAACTTAACATAATAAAAAAAAACTTATTATTGATTTAATTGTACTTTAATGTATTTTTTTGTAGATTTGTGTTTCAGTACTTTTCCCACTTCACTTCTGTCTCTAGATCAAGTTACACAAAAAGTACACCATTACATCTTATGATCAACTGAATCATGGAGTGACAAATCCTTTCATCCTTTGCCATGCCCTTTAATGACCAGACAGTGGCATTTCCCCAAAATGGCAGAACATTCCCAACCAACTAGTGATATTCTGCTAAAGCCTAAGCTTGGACATGAAATGGGCTGTGAAAATATATCTATACATATTATTACAGCACAACAAATATAATATCTCACACTCTAGCTATCATTAATATTAGTAACCTCAGGAACAAAGTAGCAAAGTAATTAACTAAATCTACATTTGATGCTCTATCTGGATCTTTATTTGCCCAGACTGATAAGGTCTCCCTCTGGAGTTATCTGTTGGGCTGCAGATTCCCCCAACCTGTAGTTTCAGTGAATTACATAAGTATTGTTGTTGGTGTCCATTACATAAGCATAGCTGACAAAAATATGATCAATTTCTATTTATCTTAAATGACCTGTTCTTATGTTTGTGGGTGCTCAAAGTTACAGACATGCCAGGCGTCCACAAGACTACTTGTCTGAGTTTGCATACCACATCCACAAAAAAAGGATACTCTAATGTGTTCTTGTATAAATTATAATTTCCTATGCAAAAGACTATAAAGTAAAACATTAAAAGTACAGTTATGTTTTCAAACTCCCTAACCAAAGTAATGTAATATAATCTACAGAATATCGTGCATGGTGTAATATTCATTTGTATTAAAAAGTGATATCTAAAAGTGACTTAAATGTGGAATTTTGCTAGGAGAATATTTTCCAGTCATGTGTGCATGAAGTTAAGATGGTCAAACGCAGTTTCCTTATGGAAAATATTTTTAGATTGTTTGGCAATTAAATGGAATGTAATCCCAAGTGTTCTTGAGTAATCTATGAGTCACATCTTAACAAAACAAAACAAAACAAAAAAAGGCCAGATAAAATTTCCTCAAAGACACTTCTTGCTCCACTCTAATTCTTAGATAAAGCAAAAAAAAAAAATAATTTAATTTAATAAAAAATAAAAAAAATATATAAATGTTCTTATGCTGGTATACATATCTCTTTGTATGGCACTTGTTATTCTACATATCTCTTTGCCAATACCTATGGCAAAGAGGTATGAAGACCAACATAAGAACATTTCTTTCCACATCACACAACACACGTTTCTGTAAAAGACGCAACACAGCACTTTAACAAGCCTTGACTGGCACATCCCCATTGCTTACCTCATGCAATGTGGCTACTTGCTTCTCTCAGACAATAGAAATAAAAAAGGAATTTAGTTTTCCATCGGTCTCAGAAAAGGGGGATTCATTTTTGAATATGAACCTTTTAGTCAGGTACTTGTTTCCTTCTAATCAGTACAACAACCCCAACAATATTAAGGTGCAGCTATTTTTTCCCCAACTTATTAGGTTAAGAAAACATAGATTACAAGGGTGAGCATTACCTGTAGATATGAATCTAGAAAAAAATATATAGTAGTAAGGAAGTAATAACAGGAATAGTGATATTATGCCTGTGATAACATATTGCTTTGGGAGACATGCTCTCTGATTTCACATAGCATAGCAAGTACAGACAGAACGCTGGGTGGGGCAGCAAGGGGGGGGAGGGGAGTGGCTCTACAAGGTGTGTTTTCTCTGCAGGTACCCAAGTTATTACCAGTACCAGTGTTGTACTAGTGGTTTAATACAATGTTTTATATTCATTCCAAAACCAAAACCATTCCAATGGTGTCAATGTACAGTACAGTACATACTAGTCTATAAAACAAGTGATTTGGTGCATCCGTGCCTATAGACATGCACATTCCAAGCTGTAACAGAATGTGAAATACATACTTGTCCTTGCCAATAGTCTCATAGTCTTTAACCACCACATCGATGAATGAAGAAGAGTCCAAAGGCGAACCTTTTAAATCAAACTCAAGAACCTAACAGGGCAAAGAAGAAGAAGAACAACAACAACAACAATGTGATATACTGTTAAGCAGCTCATTTTCAGTTATAGTGTCTGAGCATCATTGTCTCACCTCATTCCACACAGGATTTAACTCACTACTAATTGCTTTAGTTTTCTTCTTTTCACCTAGAGGAAGCAAAGCAAATTCAGAGTAAAGACAGGGACAGTTCTTACTTTATGCTTCAGTGGAGGCTACAGGCACAGAATACATACAGTACAACCTCACAAATGACTTAAGCAGAGATGTTCACTACTTGGAGAAGGGGGCATTTTTCCAGAGCTTTCCATTGTTTCCTTATAAGGGAATCTACTGTAGTACTGTACTACTGTAACTCATACGGTATAAAAAGACTATTGTATCCAAGTGGATACATTTACAAAAGGTACAAAAGCGGAGAATGTAGCTTATTTTAAAAGATGATATGCTGTTCTGGTTGCTTTCAAGTCGAGTTTTAGTTCACGTTGTCAAAGAAAAACAAGGGAAAACACTATTTATGAAGTGACTACACCGTGTTTTGTTGTTGTTGTCGTCACTAGTTACACAGAAGGACGAGAAGAGAGACAAAAGTGTGAACTGACCTTTAAAGTAGACCGCTACGATGGGGTCCGGGTTGCCGAGTGTTTTTTTGGGGATTGCTTTAGCAGACTCGACCACCACCTTCAGCATGGTGCCGACTTAGTATCCAGTAGACTCAGTTTTTCCTCTCGCATAAGGAAGAAGCGGGTGGGAAGGGAGGGAACACTGCCCGGGAATAGGTTAGCCGAGAACATCATCAGTGCACCGGGAAACACCCTCTGAAATTGACTGAAAAGACTTCTTCTCGTGTCGTTCAGTGGCAGTGTCTGTCCTAATACAGGTGAGCAACATAAAACAACCAATAAATAAATAAATAAATGGGAAGAACACTTACAAAATATTGGTTTGAACATGACAAGCACTAGACTGCCGAGTGTGATGTGTGCGTGGACTGTGTATTTTAGTGTACTTTTTGCTGACAAATTGCACAAGCGTTATTTGAGCGCCGTCTAGTGCTGTTACGAAAAATAGCAACAAAGTCGAGGTCCTGTATCACAGAATACAAAAAAAAAAAAAAAAAAAACTTTAACATAAAACCAAATTTAACAGTGGCCAGCAGATGAAAGTGGCAAGAAAATATCTAAAGGATGTCATCATTTGGCTCATTCCATAATTGTGGAAACATTTCATATCAACCAAAAAGTGAATAAATCAGTATTGTTTTTTGATAAATAAACTAGATGTTTGTTTTTTGGTATTTAAACTAGAGCTTAAGCTTGGCAATTAATTATTTTAGCACATACTCCCCTAATGTGCTAAAATGATTAATTGCCAAGCTTAAGCTCTAGTTTAAATATTTTATTGAAAATAAACATTTGATTCATTATTTTGTCAGCTTTGTTATGGACAAATGTTGTGTTATACAAAACATGCATTAAGTACTACACATTTGGTAAAAAAAAAAAAATAAATTTTTAATTCTATTCTCCGTTGGTTTTGAGATTTTCCGTGTAAATTATTTGAAAATATGAATTTTAAAACTTGTAACGGAATTTCTGTGGGATACTATCATGACAGATGAATATGTTTTTCAACATAAATCCACATAATGATGAATTTAGAGTTAATTATCATGCAAGACTTGTAAGACATGTAAGACTTGCCTCTCCAGAAATACCCCTCATCTTTTTGTTACAGTTTAGCCAACGAATAAAAGATTTATACCACAAAAACCACACGTAACACAGTTGACAGACAAATTGACACAGTCGACAAAAGTAACACGATTGACAGGACAAATTAGCAGAACAAGAGAAACCCTTCTTTAAGACAAAAACTTTGTGTCAATGCAATTACACTGATGAATTCAAATGAGAAGATAAAAAAAAGCATTACAACAACAGTCAACAATTTATTGAACCTCACACATAGCAAACTTCAAGATTTAAATTTAAATTGTGTCTGTGGTGTCTCTTTAGTGGAGATGTGTGTGTGTGTGTGGGGGGGGGGTGTCTTATCTGTGTTTCTCCAGTCCAGATGTGTCTATGATGTGTCTCCAGTCCAGATGAGTCGCTGTGGTATCTCTCTATTATAGTACTGCCCAACTCATCCTACTAATTTGATTTCATTTTCATTCCTTGTTCTTTTGTGTTTCTTCTTTTCATTCACAAAAAAGTTCTTTTTAAATGATCCGACTTATAGTCACTTTTATTTTGTGTTTCTTTTGCTCTTCTGTGTTGCTTTTGATTTCAGACACAAATCACTATCAAAGTGAGGAAATCATTGTGATATATAATGTAAATCAACTCACTTCATCACTTGCAAAGCATGTTTTTTTACGCAATTCCTATTTAGTTACTGTGTAATTTCTGTTTCGTAGATGTTTTTTATTAACAGCACTCAATTTGAGCATAAATTATGACAATAAATTGCCAACATTGTAAACTGTTTTAATCTCTGTCATGTGTGTTACAGTTGATGGTTAAAATAGGTGACATGTAACACAGTTGACATTTGGGCCACTTTAGGGCGTAATGCTAACTGCAGACCTCAGACCATTCCCCACATAACCTTTATCAACTCATGTTTTGATGCACTTTCTCTGTATATTGGTAACTATAACATCTGAAGCAAGTTTACAAGAACATGTTGATAACACATTTGATGATTAATAATCCTCCCTATATTCACACAATAATATTGATAAAATATTGAAGAGGTGGAGTAGAAATTTATCACACTGTCCTCAAATCTCCCTCCTAAAAAGGAAGTGACATCACATGATGTTGGACACGTGACTTTGGAGCTAGCTATTGCTGATATATAGGGAATTTTCCAATGGGTAACACAGTTGACAGAGATTTCTCCGACACACACACACACAAAGTGGATGATTTAATTTAAATGAATGAGCAAAATCGTTTTCATATTCTCATATTTTCAGATTTCAGTTCTCATATTTTAATCATTATTTTGAACATGAAAATTGTATGTTTTCATAAACATGTTTGTGAATAGAAAATTCCAGCACATAATGTGTATTTTTTTGCATAATGTGTGTGTGTTTTTTTTTTTTTTGCAAAATAAATTATGTGACGTATTTACATGTATTTTTGTATTAAATGAAGAAGAAATGTGGTCCAATATAAAACTCATCATTGCTTTAAATAAGTAGTAGTAAAATTGATAAATACAACCTATGACACGACATGTACCCCAATGCACTCCTAATTATAGAATAAGCCGTTTATGGCTTTAGTAGTCGTACCCAAGCAAATCAGACACTCAGTAATCATTATAGTGTTGGATATTCTATAAATCAAACATATGGATGTTTGGAAATATATTGTTAATATAAAAATTGTTTACTTCAAAAAACATATGGAAACTTATGGATAATATGGAAAATGTCTACTGCACAAAAATGGGAGTTAATTAATTAATTCTTTCATTCATATTTGTTTATTCTTCCATTGATTCATGTTCATTAATGATCATATCCCAGGAACAATGAGTGTGTACACTGGATATGATGCTAGTCCACACCTAGGAGAAATTCACCATTGCCAATGCACTTACTGGCATGTTTGTGGGACATGCAAAACATTACACATATGCAAATCTCCAACCGAACTGTAGCAAATTTAAGCCGTCTGAGCAAAGTTGAAAGGTTGTTACAATATGCATTATTATTATTTCTTGACAATAAAGCTGTGATTACATTATAAGTAATTACTCAGTACAAGTATACAGTATAAGTATAACTCAGTGTCTTTTACAGTGTATACATATGATATATAGTAAAATCTTCTTGGTAGTGCAACCTAGAGACATAAATTGTAACTATGTATAGTTGTAACAATTTAGCACTCAGTTACTTAAGTGCATTTAATAATAATAATAATAATAATAATAATAATAATAATAATAATAATAATAATAAGTGAACAATATAAAAACCATAACATTTGCATATTTGTGAACCTGTCTGTGAAAACCCAGGTAAAGCCTGTATATATACATACTGTATGTATATATATACATATATATACATACTGTTGATTCATTGAAAAAAAGAAGAAGAAGAAGAAGAAGAAGACGACTTTAGCTGGAGTTTCACAGAGGGTCTCTCACATTTATTCATCCAATATCTCAAATCTCACATTTATTCATCCAATTTAGAATACAGTATTTTATTATCCTGTTTTCACAATCCTTATCCACTAGATGGCAGTAACGGTGTTGTCCTTATTTTGAACAAAGGGCAGCTTCGTGGAGTAGCTAATATTTTGTGTAAATGAAGCAAGAAGACAGATTTTCATTCTGGTCCTGACTCCCACTGAGGCAATTTATTAAGTGCTAATTTAGTTCCACTGTGCCTGAATCAGGTAATCAGTGTCCTACACTATTCTCTCCTTGATGATCTGATGCTGAGAGAAGAAACTCAAGGACATGGGACATTAAAACTGATAACAGGCTGAGTTACCTCTCTGAAGTTTAGAGGTGGGGGGAAAATAATTATATATATATATATATATATATATATATATATATATATATATATATATATATATATATATATATATATATTTAATAAGGAAATGGAAATAAAGAGAACAAGCTTTAAGCATAAGGAATCCAAATGCTGTGTTCTATTAAGCACACCTCTAGAGATATAAAATGTGTAAATACACAGCAAAACTATTGTTTAATCACCAAAAGAGAGCATTTTTTCTGACAGCTGAGGAAAAGTCTACTTCTCCTAATAAAAGCACATATTGTGTACTTGAAGTAACCACTGGATGCAGGCTGAGAAAAGCTTTTCCGTTCCACTTGCTCTATTGCTGTCTTGTTCCTCTCTGGTGTACTGTGAAGTCTTTTATCACCGAGATAAATGGAAGAGAGTCTGTTCTCCACTTCTCTGTAATGAGCCAGTGAGGAGAGAGGAGAGAAGCTTCCTCACCCTATCGTCTATTTAATCTGACTGAGACCAGCAAATGCCTTCTTTAAAACCTTGTTAATGCGAAGGCAAGACAGTTAAAAATGTTGAAAAATAATCCCCATGGAAACTTTATTGATGTGAGTTTCAGGCAGCCTTCTAATATCCTTTTATAGCATATGAGTCAGCTTAGAGGGGAATGAATGTTACAGTATATTTCTGTAAAGTTATGTTAACTGTGTTGCTACTTTTTTCTATCTATCTATCTATCTATCTATCTATCTATCTATCTATCTATCTATCTATCTATCTATCTATCTATCCATCCATCCATCCATCCATCCATCCATCCATCCATCCATCCACTGTGCCCTAATGATTTATTCTGTTTGATATACAGGTAAGACTCTTGATTTGAAATGTCACTATTAAACAATACATGCAACACTGCATAATAAAGAAAGTAATGAAGTAGTACTTCTTGTATTTAAAACGCAATACGCATTTAAATTATATTACTTCCACTGTCCCACATTCCTCTTCATTTAAACTCAACAGAGGATATATGGGAAGGGGAAATGAAATTAGGTAGACTTTCCTTGCTGTTTCGATAACAGTTAAAGAAATCCTCATCGGAGTTACACACAAAGATATGTGAAAAATATGAGTGGAACATGCATGATTTAGAAACAAATGTCTACACTGCACTATATGGTCAAAAGCATGTGGACAGCTGACCATCACACCCACAACCCTTTCCAGTCCCACTTTGCTGTCATAATATCCTCTGATCTTCTGGAAAAGCTTTCCACTAGATTTTGCAGCATAGATGTGGAGTTTTCCCTCATTCAGCCACACAAAAGCATTAGTGAAGACAGACACTGATGTCAGACACCCTTTTGCTGCAGTGAAGGGAAAAAATAATCAATTTTTCTTACTTACTCCTAGTTTTGTGTTTCTTCTAACACTTTCTTATCGTAACTGCAAAAAACTGTGTAGACACTAAAAGAAATTCAGAAAATGATTACATAAATCACTATATCTTGTTAAACTAAGAAATATAATTTATTGCATAAAAATTATATTTAGTTACAGTAAGAAGGCTTAACATTTATGTACATTAGACATTTACATTTTTTTTTTTAATGAAACAAAGAAACAAAAAAAGACCTCAGAGTTCTGGTACGACATCAGAACAAAATCACTCAGGGTTTGTAAAAGCAACCAACATCCAGAAGGAGGTGGATCTCTGACGCATGAGACCAGATGCAGTCCCATGTCTCATACCTGCAGGATGTCCTAAGATTCGGTCCGGGTTAGAAGAGGGTTCCCCAAACAAAATCCATGTGCTTAGGAGGTTGTATTTTAATTCATTAATTAATTTGTACAATCTACAGTGTCATAACCGCCAATCCTTTTCATGTAATGCAAAGGTCCTCATTCACTCCTCAGAAGGTATGTTTTTGGCTATTGATGGCAGATTTCCTTCACACAGCTCAGAAATGCAGCATAGAGCATGTGGAAACCAGTTTTAATCCCAACTTCCTGGAGTCATTTTATATTTTTTGTTTCTGCTGATGAGCCTTGAAGAAAGTTGATACCTTTAAGGCCTGTTCCAGAATACACAATTTCCAAACTGACAGTTGCACATACAACGGAAAACTTTAAGGAGGTCTGCAAATTTACTCATTTTGAACTTGCATAGAATCTACATAAAAAGGTATAAGGAAACTGCTACAAAATGAGGCCCTTCCACCAGCACGCATTCAACAGCACATGTACAGCACACACACACTGTGAAAATGAATTTTCCAGAAAGATGGAGATACTGTTTGTTTCTGGAGGATCTCACAACACTTTGATAAACAAATGGCTGTAAAAAATGAAAAAGACATATTGTGACCATAGAATTATATTGTTCTATCTGGCTGAAAATCAGTCTTTTGATATCAAGCATCACAGATTTGATATTTCAGCTAGCAAAAAGCGACAGTCCATATTTATATTTCAGTATGGCGTGGAGTGAGTTCAAAGGTGCTTCACATTATTAAAACCCTGAGTTATTCCAAAAGTGGTTATTTGACCAGGTAGGAAACATGTTTATCAAGTTATTAACATGATCAAGACTCAGTAATTCGTTTTAAAACACAGATGGCACATAAACGTATTTGCACTCCTTTATATATACGATTTATATGTTTTCTCATATTTCACTCCCGAAATTATCATTCATACAGTTAATATGCACTGGGGGAAAAAATGACTAAGAAATGTATAAAGCTACAAGCAGTGACACCAAAAGGTGTCACATGTATTATTCATGTATTATAGCTACTTAATATAGCTATACAGTTCCTAGCAAATATTTAGTTCTGCTTCCATGCTGAGCTACTAAAAATAAATAAATAAAATAAAATACATGAAAAAATGTTGGAGGTAGGTAGGTGTTGACTAATATGTACTGCTAACATTACTAAGCTTTCTACTTTGGATGAGGCTTTTAAATTCCTTAATTCATAAGTTTATAAAATAGGTTTAACTCATCTTTAAAGCTATATATATGTATATACTGTATTTGTCTAAGACAAAAATATTTTTATACTACACTAGAATTACAAAGTAAAACTACTGTGGCACTTAAATATGTGCCACATGAAATGTCTGCTAGCACCACTATGCTTCATTCACTGGGTGGATTCTGATTGGCAATTTATCTCAAATAATAAAATTGTCATTAATAATTTATCTACGGTTATGGCCGGATGTGATTAAAATTTTTATTTTTTATTTTTATTTAAGACGTGTAACTTTCCTTAAAATATTGTAAGACAAAACTTAAGATGTATCAAATAAAAATGGAGAGAGAGAGAGAGAGAGAGAGAGAGAGAGAGAGAGATAATAATACTAAATGAGAAATTATGTTCCAACTAATATGCTGAACTCATTTCTGGCCAAAATGCCAGACTGAACCTTATAATATTAAGGTCACAATATGCTAATGATACATCATCAAATTGGACAAATGGTAAAGGGCCCATGACAGCCATGGCTGTTAGTCTCACACTATAGTAACATTTCCAACCCACAGTCAAAGAACGTGACACAATACAGTCCAAAGAGCAGCCATGCCATTTTCAAAGACACTTAACACAAGGCCTACAATTGGCTGACCTTCGAGTCTAACCAGTGATTAATGGCTTGAGTTAAACCCAAACACAAGCTCACAGAATCAGAGCTCACATTTTTCATGTCTGTTTCAATGCCTGATATAACAGTTTACCCAGGACATATTACACAGCATTTAGAATTTAGCTTGCAACATATCATAAAATCCTTTAAGCACTTTTCAACCCACCCAGCTTGTGTAAGGTAATGTAACAGCAGTCAAGAACAGATGCACGTGTTTTACTCAATAACATTACAGTAGATACAGCCAGAGAGAAGGAAACAATAATCCACTAATATGGACAGTAAATTAAAAAGTGTGTTCCCTATAGGAAACTTGCGTGATAGCTCTTCTGCACTTTATAAGATGTGTTGAAGAGAAAATGTCATTAAAAGCAACAAAGATGATTGCACAGTGTCCAATAAACCTCTATACATAGGGAAACTAAGAATTCTTAGCAAAATATAAGGTTTTAAACCTTATAATAATTTAATTATATTACACATCTGAAGTGCATTAAAATGCATAACAACAGATTTGTTGTCTTTGTATTTTTACAAAGAAATAGCAACCATGTAGGGGATGTTCTGGAAATAAAATTACATTTTGCTAAAAAGTGTTAATTTCCCCAATATAGAGACATTTTTGGGACACCCTGTAGAATAAAGTAAAAGGGAAATGCAGTTCATAAGAGCTTTCCTCTGGACATGCACTGAAACCTGCTTGAAACAATGGATCTTTTATAGGATCTGATTTGACATCTGATCCTCTGACTTGTTTGTCATGAAGGTGAGTGACGTTGACATGTCCACGGCACCATCATGTCTCTGGTATTTTGCATAACTAGGCAACAGCAGCTTGCATAAATTTGGCTTGTTTCCTGTGAGGACGCCAGCACTGAATCAGAATCAGGTAACAAACAATATGCAATACTTAATGTATTGAAAACTAGAAATGTCAAATCTGTATATCGCTACTTTTCTGCAGCAACAAAAGCTTTCTCTTTCTTTTTGCTAATGTGAAGAATTTTGCTTAATTGGTGAAATGCAGCATCAGATTCACTATACACTATACTCAATATTTTGTCAATGAAAATGGCAAGGACCAGTAACTACTGCGAAACTGCTGTTTCTGAGTCTATTTCTGGCTAATTTGTCTGCTTGTCTGCTTTATCAACACTCCTTTCTGTGTAACTGCGTAAGGACATCTTCGTGTGTGTGTGTGTGTGTGTGCATGTGGCAGCAGCTTGAGAAAGTGCTTCACTCCAGAGTCTGTCTGACGGTGACTTTAAGCCTTCAATAATCACTAAGAAACAAAAGCTCAATCACGACCTTAAGTGATGCTTCATCATGCACTTTCACACTTGGCTTCCAGCATGTAGTCTAAGTGTGTTTGTGCCTGTGTTTAAAGGAAAAATTATTCACGTCTGAGAGAGCAAAAAGCATCCTTGAATCATGAGCTTGTACATATGATTGATGCAGACAGGCCAAAATTTAAACCTGCTACCTGCATTAAGTTAAAAAAAGTTCTTGTTCAAATGACATCATTTTTTTTTGTTCATGTCTATTTGTGACAGTGCAGCAGTGTGTGTAAGACTGAGAGATCATGGAGCCAGCGGCCTGAAGCTCTGTATCTTCTGTGCACGTGCACAGTGACGAGTCAGGATGTGTGCTCACATCTTTATGCCCCTCCACTTGCATTAATGATTGCTTTATTCATGGTGGCACATATATTTCCTTTTTACAGGGTTTGATTCCCCCAATCAGCAGTCCTCATCTGTCGTCATGACAACTAAGACCTCACTCTTGCCCATCTCTTCCAGAGCAGTCGCCAGGGAGACCAGGTCGGCATCACTGTGGTGACACGCTTCCCACAGGTCGAGCAGCACACCTGTGGGACTTGGCTTGGTGGCAAAATAGTTCAGGTACCTGTGCAAGAGGCATGGAAAGAGCAAATCGAAAATATTGGCCAAGAGGAAAAAGACAAATTTTTGAAATTTTATATGTACAGTACAAGTCAAAGGCTTGGACACACCTAATTTAATGGTTTTGATTTATTTTCTACATTCTAGGACAACAAGGGAGATTTAAGTACTTTGAAATAACACATTAAGGCATTGGTTAGATAAGTAACAACAACAAACAAAAACAGTCAGATCTTATTTTCGAGATACGAAGGTTAGCTGTTCTGGAACAGTCCTTGCAAGAACAATATTGTCAAGTGCATTTGCAAAACTCATCAAGGACCATGATGAAACTGGCTCTCATCCCAGGAAAGCAAGACTAAAACCTTTGCTGCAGAGGAGAATTTCATTTAGAGATACCAGCCTCAAAAAATCACCAATTAACAGCACTTCAGATTAGAGCCATTATGAAGGATTTACAGAGCATAAGCAGCTGACACATCTCAGTATCAACTGTTCAAATGAGAATATTGCAAATACTGGATTCCTTCAGCCTTGTTTACAATGTAAAAAGAAATTAAAAGAAAGTGTGTCCAAACTTTTGACTAGTACTATATCTGATGACCTCTTCAGTACTTGGGCTAATCTCACAACCTCCAATCTTGAATGCTCCCTAGCAAACTGAACCTTTTATTTCCCGATTAGTTACAAAAACAAATGGTTTTCTTATGGTCACACATTGTGACTGTTTATTCCAAATCCTTCAGGTTTTTGACCCATTTCCAGTGATTTCAGCAAATATCCTTAGTCGTTTTTTTGGCCAATAATTTGACCCTTCTGAAGCACAGTAGCATCTTTTTCCTGCATCAGTAATCCAATCAAAGTCTCTATAAGTATTTACCCAGTGAGGGTTACGTGTACACACACACACGCACACACGCACGCATGCATGCACGCACACACACACACAGTGGTCCTAAATATACAGTATAATTATATATTACACATACAGTATATGTTACATATATAAGTTACACATTTGGGTATAAAATATGATAAACTCCACTCATACTGAACAGCTGGGATGAAAAATCCAATGCACAACATACCCCCTTTAGCTTTAATAAAATGAATAGAGAAATAATAGACAATTTATCAAACTATATTACTGCCTTCCACTGCTATGCAGTCTAAATTAGGCACTCTAACTTTTAACTATCATTCGACCTTCACAAGAGAAAATGGTTCTTTATTTTTAAACGGGCAGTCATTGTTATGTAGAGGTTCATGGCAATAAATTAATTGACTAATCAATTAATTTTGGAATTTATTTTATATTTTAAAAAATTTAAACATTGTTGCAAATATTGTCATGAATATTGTTGTGTTTTGAATTGATATCTTTCTAACTTTTTTTGAGTCATGTATAGTTTTGCCATTCATTACTGTACTGTATGTTGAGTTTCTTTTCTAGTAAATTACCACCTTACAATCTCCACATTTAAAATGCTTCATCTTTATATACACTGTGTCTTAAGCCAGCAACACGCTGATTATTATCAAATGTGATCTACTGTATGACTGGCAAACACACAGGCAGACACACTTGTCTTTCTATTCTTATGATGAGGATGCCTACGTTAGCATGTTAGTCTGTTAGTTGCAAAAATAAATAAAACAAAAAATCAAGTTTCCCTTGTGGGAGGAAATGGTCAGACATTTTAATTCTCATGGGAATCCACTAAGAGATCCCCCCCCTCCTACCCATCTCACACACACACACACACACACACACACACACACACACACACACACACACACACACACACACACACACACACACACACACACACACACACACACACACACACACACACACACGCATGCTAATCCACTCACCTGTCAAAGCCTAGGCTGTGTGCAAGCAGTCTCCAGTCACAGCCGCGGGCACTGGGGGCATCAAGACTGGCACAGATTTTTTGGCGGATAGAACCTGGCAGGCGGAAGGCATAAGGGCCCACCTGAGATGATGGCAGGCTTGTTCCTGCTGCAGGCAGCGGTGAATGGGGGGGCAACGTCTGACACACAATCGCAAACAATCACACGCATAAATGTTCCATCCAAATAAGCAGTTTGGAGTAATGCATTTGAATACCATTTGTGCTGCAATCAAACCCTTTTCACAGTGCTTTTACCTCTTGGATGTCTGTGTGGAGCTGGAATATCTGCCCTTCCCCCTCCACCTGCCTCACACAGATCTTACAGCTGAGCTGGGACACGGCCAGGCTTCCTCTTTCCAGGCTAAAGGTACAGTGCAGGGGCCGCTGGCTCCCATTCCAGATGTGGTAGAATGGGATCTCCTATAATACAAACAGCAAAATTACATGTAAGCAATGGTTAAAAGGAACACACACCTACCTATGATTTCTAAACAGCATCAGAAAGACATCCCTATATACTGTATTCTGAAGACTGATAACAAATTGAAGAAAAAACAAAGTGTGTGTGTGTGATATCTCTTCTAGGTGTCCTTACTGACAAAAAAAACTTAATTAATTAAAACTCCCCAAAATTTTGGGTACAATAACACTAATAATGAGGCAATATTTTATCTTGTAATTTTCCATGTGCTTCTATATTTTATGTTTTTTTTTTTTAGTTAACCCTTTATGAAAATCTGCTCAATTATTTAACATTGGACTCAACATAGTTTACACTGCAGGAAATTTATTACAAAATGTACTACACTCTTACTTATATGCATTTTATACAAACTATAAACAATTCTCACCATGTGTGTGTGTACAAGTTTTAATTAAAACTCACCCAAAATTCTGGCACAATAACACTAATAATAAGGCAATGTTTTATCATGTCAAAGCAACAAAACTACACTTAATTATACTGACTCCACTATAATACACTCATAGAGCACTTCATTAGGAACACCTGTACACTTTCTCATTCATGTAACCAATTCATCAGCCAATCATGTGACAGCAGTGCAAAACATAAAAATTAAATCTGATACATCTAAATCATATCAACATTTAGGTCAGCGGCTTTGAGTAATGTTCACATCAACCATCAGAACAGAGGAAAAAAATCTAATCTCAGTGATTTTGACTGTGGCAGGATTGTTGGCTGGAGTATTTCTGTAACTACTGATCTCCTGGGCCTTTCACACACAGTGGTCTTTAGAGATTAGTCACAATGGCGCAATAATGAAAAAAAAAAAAACATCCAGTGAGCAGCTCTGCAGGCAGAAAGAATTATATGAGTGGACAGAAAGGTACAATTGTGTGAGCAGAAAAGCATCTCATAATTCAGAACCCTTTGAACCTTGAGTCAGGTTCCGATGTCTATTTGAGCAGCCAAAAACAGAAAGCTGAGACTGCAGTGCCCACAGACTCACCAAAACTGGACAGTTGAAGACTGCTGAGGCAAACAGATTATAGGGTTAGAATTTGGAACCAATAGCATGATTCCATAAATCCTTGTGTCAACATTCCAGGCTGTTGGAAGTGGTGTAATGGTGTGGAGAATGTTTTCTTGGCACACTTTGGTGTCACTGCTTGAAAGCCACAGCTTATTTAGGTACTGTTGCTGACCATGTGCATCACTCCATACCTACAATTCACCCATCTTTTCAGTTCTACTTCTAGCATGATGATGTGCATAAATCAAAATGCATCTCAAAATGGTTTCATTTGGTTTCATGACAATGCTTAATGTACACACATAGATATAACTGTTGTCCAAACAGAGACAGGAATTTACAATTCTTAATGGGATAAACTGTACGAGTTAATTAAACCTGGTGTGTTTATTCCAGCTGTTACAAAGAGACAGGGTGAAAACTACATAAAATTATGCTAGAACCATACTACAAGTTTATAAGTTTATAAAAATTGCTAACAGTTTGCCATGTATTTAATTTCTAGCTACATACAGTAACAAACACTGAAATTTACCTTATGCTGATGAAAATAAAATAAAGATGATATATACTTAAACAAACAATGATAAAGCATATACAAAAAAGTAAGTCCCCCGTATAAGAACATTTGAGTTACTAACTTTTAAAAATATGAACATGCATGAACGTGCATGTTATAGTAAATCGTGGACGTTAAATCACATGTTCGGCGTACTGTACACGTGCGTCACGTGCATGCAGCGTGCTTCCAAGGTGCTCTCAAAACGGAACTCGTTCGTATGTTGGGGACTTACTGTACCAGCCACTAAACTCGACACCAGAAGTGGAGAACAATGGAATGGCCAAAGCAGAAGCAGGTAGTCAGAATGTACCCTCCTCTAGTCTCTGGTTGGCTAGAAATGTGCCAAAATTATTACAGTGCAACAGCTTGAGTAAGTACAAGAGAACAAGTTTGAGTGCATGAAAGAGAGTTTTCACTCAGGATTGTGACATACTGTACTGAATCCAATAGAACACCTTTGGGATATTGTAAAACAGGATATTCTTAGCATAAAAGGGTACCATAAACATCTACAGGAATTGTCTCATATCATCTCAATATGGATCATAGTCTCAGATGAATGTTTCCAACATCGGGTGGAATCCATGCCACAAAAAAATTAAGCTATTTGGAGGGCAAACTTATCCCTTAACAGTATTAGCATAGTGTTCATAATAAAGTGCTCATTTAGTGTATACTGTAGTAGATTTCATACTAGTGGTGTAGGTAACACAACGGGTCTATTCCCAAACAACTCACCTGATACTTGGCAAGGAGCTTGCTTCTCCAATGAGAGTGTGGGATGTCATGGATTGACAATCGTAGGTTGTTATAACTGTCTTTAAAGAGGAGTAACTTGGGATCCTCCAATAAAACCCCACCAAGTGTTCGTTCTAATTCTAACACTTCCTGTAAGCCAAAACAAATAAGATAAAAAAGAATAAAAATAGGGGAATAGAGCAATACATTTTATGCTTGACTGAACATACGGAAAAGAAGTAGCTAACCTTTAGGGCATATGGCGTGTCTTGTATACAGTAGACCCTCAGACTGTAATCCAGAGAGAGGCAAGGAGCTCTTGGAGCAAAGAGGGCGAGCTGCAGCCTCTTACAAGCAGGCTGAGGAGGAACCGACTGTCCCACCAGACCATAGGTACCTAAGTGGTCCACCAGAATGTGGCAGCTCTGCTCCTCTAGCTGCATGTAGCATGGCGAGGATAAACTCTCTTCTCCGACAGTCAGCACCTCCTAATGGCAGGGAGTTCATGTGGGAATGAGTTATGAATATCTGCATTGAGAATGTCTGTGCTAGAAGATGCTTTACACTGATCTATGGTTTGATGCTCACCTCCCAGACACCTTGGTTGCTCTGTGATTTAAGAGTGAGGCTCCAGTAGGGCGTCTCAAGATAGGCGCAGTGGGGCAGGGTGAGGATGACTGGACGGCTTAGCAGCATGGCTGAGGGCCCACAGCTCACCACCGGACTCAAGACTGTCTGACCACCCTCCGATGGCAACCTGACATAAGGTACATAAAACTTAAATGTATAACAATGTGTTTTAGTTAACACTGGGAAAGTTGTGTATATAATCAATTTAGTGTCATTAAAATATAGGACTATGTGGTGTATAGCAGTAGTGGAGAATGACAACTTAAATCAGTACAGTGGACACACACACACGCACACACACACACACACACACACACACACACACACACACACACACACACACACACACACACACACACACACACACACACACACCACTGACAGGCTCTACAGAGTCATAGTGCAAATTGTGAAGGATCCTTCTCCAGCAAAGCTCCTTTTTGACAAAAGTCCTTAATGAGACACTTCAAAACAAAAAATGTGGATCAGCAGAAAATTGGAACAAAAACACAAGCAGTGCTGCTTTCATTTCATATTAGTACTGCTTTCACCTCCTGGGCTTTGAAGTGCAGTCACTTATGCAACAGTGTTTCTGCAGTTAAAAACAGCCTTGCTATGGCTGTAACGATTCAGTGAATTAGGCCGCTGGCTCTGGCAACACGTGAAGGTGCAAATGACAGCTAAATGAAAGCCAGCACTGTGACAACATAGAGTGAGAGAGAGGAAAGCCAGCATAAAAATGGCTACAAAAAGTTATCGGTAACTGGGGCTGACTTACGTAGTCTTCTCCCATTTGT
>JAAGKR010001137.1:0-60476 GCA_011419295.1 Clarias macrocephalus
GTTAAATTAAAATGACAAGTGCATTCGGAAATCCCTTGGCTTTCTTTGGTGAGAAAACACCACTAGGTATTATATTTTTGAAAGTTATGAAGTGGTCCCAAATATTCCAGAATGTTGATATTAATATAGCCATGTAATGTGATGTAGCTTAGAACCACATAAACTACCCATGTGCTCCACTAAATTTCAATGCACTCCATGGTTAAACCATGAGGTGTAATGAGCTCTAAAATGCAGATGAAACAACACGCCCTTGGCTGACTTTTAATTCTGGCTCACATTACAAGCCAGTACACAGTATACAATATACAAGCCAGTACAAATGTTGTCCAAAGGTAAACAAGTTACTATTTTGAACTGGTTTAATATTTAATGATTTTCTCTCAACCTTCATTGTGGCTCCGAGCCATTTATTTTTAAAGTTGTGCCCATATGTACAGCTCATGCCGGAATACTTATCATTGCACCAATCAAATAATTTAGTCAATTAATCATATGGATCACTTTTGCCATATATTTGCGTCTTCAGCTCTCCATATTATTAATGGTGATGTTATTTTAATATAAATTAACTATGCTTAATTAATGTAACTTATTAAAATATGCATAATTGTTGGATTTAATTATTTTTATACCGTTAGGGACATGTTATATCCCTGTGAAAGTTTTTAAACACTAAATAATTGCAATAAATTAAACTGAATTACTTTTAATTGTCTCTCTATTGGGCTAAATACTATTTCACTGATAGAAAAATTATTTTCTCCCTTTAGCTACTGGGTATGTAATTTAGTAAAGAATTGCAATATTTTATTGTATAATATAAGATATTTTATTGGAGTTATATTGAATATTGTTTTTTTTTCTTTTGAAAAGCCTTTAATTGTCATATATGTTCTCTTTTTAAAGAATTTGGTTGTTGGAGTGCCAGAGACAAACAACCGCAACTCTCATATGGTTCTTGATCTGTTTTTTTTTTTTGTTGTTGTTGTTGTTGTTTTCCCCCCTTCTTGTCAGTAATTCTGCAAACAGTCATGCAGTTTTTAATCAAATTGTATAGCTCCTGTCATACAGGATTTATATGCAAACATATGAATATTTTATTTTCAATTAAGAAGTAATTTCCAGATACTGAAAATGAGGCAATTTAATTACAAAATACTCAACATCATAAAATATGTACTTTCACCTCCACAGGTTGTCTGTAGTTTGTGTAAAATCAATTTAGTGAATAAAAAAAAAAGAAAAACACCATCATTATTTACCTTTTTGTCGCTCAGTCCAGAAACAGTGTCAATGTACTGCTCCTGGATCATGAATGCTGCGAGGTTGGCTGTGTAACTGGCCAGGAAGATGACAGCAAAGAAGGCCCATACCAGCACCATGATCTTACTCGTGGTACCTTTTGGGTTTTCGATTGGCACAGAATTGTTGAAGACAATCCCCCAAAGCAGCCACACCGACTTCCCAATGGTAAAGGTTGGTCCACCAGGATCTAAAATTAATATAAATGTTTCAGGTTCCTGTACATAGTATTGTAGACTGATCAGTCTGATGGAGTACAGTCATGTTCAAAAAATAATACCCCCTTTTTAAATTCTATGTTTTTTTTGTGTAAAAAATTTAATAAAAATCACCTGATCATAGCGGGTCTTAATTTTAGGCAAATGCATCCTCAGAAGAAACAACAATATACAGTATAACCTTTTTTCCACCATGCAATTATTTGTTTAACAAAAATGAAGCCAAAAAGAATCTACCATTAGCAGCAATAACTTGAAGTAATTGTTTCCTTTATGCCTTTATCAGTCTCTCACAGCATTGTAGAGGAGTTTTGGTATATTCTTGTTTACATCATAGCAGATCCTAACACTGCCCCCACAGGCTTGTACGGTACTCACTGGACTTGATGAGTGCATCACTTCATCCTCCTCTCTCCTTACCCTAATGCACCCATCACTCTGGATTAAGGTACATCTGGACTCATCAGACCACATCACTTTATTCCAATGCTTCACAGTGCATTCTTTATGCTCCCAAGCAAACTGAAGGTTTATTATTATTATTATTATTATTATTATTAATATTATTATTATTATTAGCGTCACTGATAAGTGGTTTTCTTAAGGCCACACAGCTGTTTATTCCAAATCCCCTGAGTTCTCTTATCAATTTGAGTGCGGAAATGCTTTTACTTTTACTATTAAACCTCGCTGTAAGTTCTCCTTTTTTTCCTTCTTTTTTTCTTTCACTAAGCCTTTAAGTGTCTTTTCTTCATGCAGGACAATAATTTGCCTGCATGAAGTAACATCTTTGCCATAACCACAGGATATGTTTCCTGACATGTTTTTTTTTTTTTTAAAGAAATAGAAAGCTACTCACTTCGTCGGTTAGGGTTAAATAACTTGTTGTCAGCTGAACCATATTAATCCCTGCAGTAATTATCCAATAAAAATATTGGATAATTACTGCATTGGATAATTTAAATAATGGCTTAGTTAAATCCACATGGTGGATACCTTTGTGATTAGCACTGTGGAATCACACCTCAGAGGCTTTGAGTCCAGACCACTTTGGTTTCCTCCCACAGTCCAAATACTGTAAATGCAGATTAGGTTAATTATCATTTCCAGATTACCTGCTGTGTGTGAGTGTGTGAGTACTTGTGGCCTTATGGATAGGCTCCAGGCCTCCTGTGACCCTGAACATAATAGGCGGTATAGAGGATGAGTGAGAGTAATATTTCACTTTTAATTAACAGACTTTAACTTTATGTATGCCTGTGTGTGACTGTGATCAGAAACCGATTTGATCTGCTGTGTTGTTTGGCTTTATGCCATTCCTGTCACTATTCTCTTCTTACTGTATGATGTTACTGTATGTATTGTGTATTGCTATTAGATAAAAATGTTTGCTCCATTAGCACAAGTGCCAGACTCCACCTATGCTGCCGAGCCAGTTATATTTGCTTTTGTCTAAGGAGATTTTTTTTTTCATGACTTTAACATATTGAACAAATTACTCAGGTAGGCCCTGGGCTGCTCATCATAAAGGTTAACACTGCAGTTTGTTGGCTTAATCATTTTCAGATGACCTTCGCTAGCTATATCATTAACTACAGCACATGGTGAAGCATGAGAAGGTCAATGCAGTTAATTTCTATAGACTGATAAACTTAATTGGAGTCTAAACTGATCCTATTCTACTCTGTGACTGGCTAGATAAAAAAAGAGACCTTCATGAGAGCTTAATGGCTGAACAGAATTAGTAAAAGTAAAGTATACATTATATTATAAGTATATATGATGAGTAACATATATTATGAGTAACAATTTTAATACATTCTAATACTCTAACACTAGTAGTCTGAAAGGCCATTCACTTTGAATTGAGTTTTTTTTATTTTTTATGAATTAACTCTTTCATATACACTGTATATTCTTTTTTTTAATTAATATAATATTTTATGTGGCTATGAATATTTTGTCAAGAAAAATATAATTTTCTACTCTAATTACACATTTGATACCATTTGTCATTAATACAAACAAACTTTACAATAATAATAGTGCAAATATAGTTTACAATGGCTCTGCTGCTCAACAGATACACCAATAAACACTAAATTTATCAGGGGGGTTTTTTCCTACCATGTAAACTACTGTAGTAAGATCTGTCAGCAATTTTCCGTTTATACAGTAAAAAAAAAAAAAAAAAGGTAATCCATAATAATAGTAGCATAATATGCTTTAAGATTAATAACTAAATAATAAAGTGGTACATTTTAACCCATCATAAGATCATAGACCACTACCTTGAAGCAATTCCATAATAAAGGCTCTGGATTTATTGGATTTTAAGTATCCTATGACAGAAGTTAAATCTAAACCATTAATCAAGATCTCTGAAATTGGAACAAGGTTCCTGCAAAAGAAAATGATCTTTTAAACCAGGTCATGATGAAACCAAGTGTTTCATCACATCAGTCATTTCAGATTTCTCAGGTTACATTAGTTTGGGAGTATCTTGTACATCTGTCCTCATTTCTGCTCTCACTTACCTTTTGCAGTGACCAGGCTACGGTTGTACCCTACAGGGCTGAAGTACTCAAACACAAACACAGTCACAGCTACAACTGTCAGGCACATGACAAACATCATCACCCACACCGCAGGGCTGTAGGGCTCTGTCACAAAAAAAGAAGAGCAAAAACTGTTGAATCATGGGAGTGTTATGTGGGAAATGTGAAGGGCAATAATTTACTGTTTGTGTGCTAATGATCTGATAAAAGAAAGTCCAGTTTCACGGAGAACTCAAGACACAAAGTAGGAGAACATGCCCAACATGTATAAAAACAATAATACAAGACATTTACCCAAAAACGCTGATGGAGACACAGTTCCATTGCTCCTGGCCACCATCACACTGATCCCTGTCTCTACAAACGGCACGGAGAAGTCAATGATCTCAGAGCGCTCCTCGTTTATAGTGAGAGACCCAATGGCCATGTCTGCCCTCTTGTAGACCACCTTAAAGACAGACAACAATTTTTTTTTTAAATGTGGAGAACATTTAATGAAATGTAAAAAAGATTTAAACTCTACATCAAAACAAATGGCTTAATGTCATTTCTATGCTTGCTTTAAGTCATTCTTCTGATAAAGTGCTGTGACATTTGGTGCAGTGACAGGTCAGATCACTCCCCTGTGATTTCGCTTCATCACCTAAAGCAGGTGGATATGGAGCGGAAATGGGGAAAAAGGTCATTTAATAGTTTTACCTGTCCCCTGAACTAGACAGCTTTCTGTTTCAGTGTGTGTGTTGTGGAAGTTTGAGTGTGATGTATGGTCTGATATTAGATACAGTGTAACACCGCAATAATGCTTATTATTTCTGTTATTGTGTAAAAAGCTGCACTTCTCATAGTGGCCATTTGTGATTCCTTCACTGTCTAAACAGAAAAGCTTGGGCTCGTACCACTTTCGGTAATATCTTTGATTATCTCAGAAAAATCATTTTTGTTTATGTGATAAATTTGCCCCAGTCCAAATTGTAATTGGTAATAACACGACCTTGAAACATTATCTATCTATCGACAAGTATCTATTAAATTATCCATCTGCTTACTGACCTGCCTTCTTGTGCTTCCAGACCCAAAATAATCAATGATAGAGAAGGAAGACTTCAGAGTAGTCAATTTGTTTATGGAAATTGTAAAGAAATTTCAAGTTCCAATACAGTATAATAGCAATAACGACGTAAAATGCTTGTTACTATGATTTAAATAAGGGAGAAGGAGAAAAATATTGAAATAATCATCTACTGTAATACAAGTAAATACACTAGTAAATAGTGCCTAGTAAAAAACACATCCACCACTTTTTGACTTTCACTTTCACCCAGAGTGTTTTTTAATCGAAACAGGTTGCAACTGATGCCAAGTACAACTGATCAGTTGAGGGTTAAGGATCTTGCTCAAGGACCCAAGTATGGTATCTTGGTGATGCTGGGATTTGAGCTCTCGAATTTTTCATCTCAATCTTAAGGCCATAATCTTAGGGCCATAATTTCCTTCATATTAATTGGTCACAAAAGCAGATTTTTACTTTCCAAGTTTGAAAAAAAGTTTTTATGTATATGGTACTTTTTATGATCAAATTTTGTTGACTAATTTTGTTCTTATTCGCTGGTGGTATTGTACCAAGAAGTAAAATTCTAATAGTTATAATAGGTAATACGTAGTTCAGTTTAAAAGAAGTGTACTTAATAATTTGACTGTAGTAAATAACATACTCTTGTAGCACTTAAGAGAAGTATTGCCCGTAAATGAGGGGAGTAAATGAAGCACAGCAAAGGCAAACCAATGTGTTTTAAAAAGTAGATAAATGTTCAGTTTTTGTTGTTCAAAATCCTGCAACAGTTTTATTCCAGGATTAACAGCCTGGTTCTGCTACATAATGTGTCCTCAAATGGGAACGAATAAAAAAAAGATTACAGTTTAAAAGTGTAATGAATTATTTAAAAGGTGGTGTAAACCTCCTAGCCAAAGTGCCTCAAACACCGAAACATAAGCGGTGCTGCGAAGTTTAAACGCTATCTCACCTCTCCAATCATGCCGTTCCAAACACCTCGAACGAGCTTGCCATGTTTGCCATTGGTGACCAGATAGAGGTCGTAGGAAAACTTGATATTACGGGAAAGCTTCTTTAGAATGTCTATGCAAAAGCCTTTACAGCACAGTTTGGTGTAGGGCTCAGTATCTCCAACGATCCTGTGGGTATAAGAATAGACGTTACATCCTGCTGATTTATAAAAATATAGAAACAATAACAGAGCTCCTGATTTAATCTAGTGTTTCAAACAGGTCAACCAGAAAATAAGACAACTTTTTTCCATCATTCACAAATGCTCGTCAGCGTGCACATGCTGGTTTCGTAATTTGTCTTTTATGCTTGCAGCTTTGTCATAACTGCCGGGGAACGAGTGGAGAAAAAAACGAGATTTTAGTGTATAAATGGGAGAAAAGCTCTGGCTGTGTCTCATTAACAGCACATCACTTTCTAGACCGGCTTCATGTTTTGTTGATTGTGAATCATTAGTGCAGGACTGATAGATGTTATCTATCAAATACACATTCTAGATACGAGGAGTGAATAATAAGGGACTCAGTGAATCCAATCAGATGGCGATGGTGATGTCAGTGTGCGTTATTTGGAGAGGGATGGTGAATAACATTTTGTTCCAATACTGTGATGGTGCAATTTCCAGTACAGTTATAGCTCAGGTTTGGCTGCATTTCTCTCTCCCACCTTCAAGTCCACACACCACACACACCAGTGCCAAAAACGTAGTCAGCGGCATAGAAAGGAAGATCAAGCGAACAGCAAAAATATGGTGAGATAGTGAAAGAGCATAAGAGGATAGGTGACGTCAGCTGTGGGCGGGTGGGTCCGGGCCTCGTCGCGGCAGGTCCTCGTGTTATGTCACAGCTATAACAGATGGAAGCACATCCGGGCCTGGCCAAAACATATCTGACTCAAACTAATCACCAGCAAACAAAGGCATGAGATTAACTATGAATTTCTGTAGTGGCTAATGGATGGCTAATACTCAGAGATTATATATAGTATAAGTTTCTTTTCTTTTTGCTTTTTGTACCCTTCCATGCAAGTAGTGCATACATCATACAGTACAGTATATCATAATGTACAGTACTGTATATTCACCTAATGCACGTTTGCTAAACCTCCTGAATGCCTGCAGAATCTCTTCACTGGAGTGGGAAATAAACCTATAGAGACATTTATGAGAAATATGCCAGCAGGTGTAAGCACTCGAAAATACTAATTTTGTCAGTTCTACTGTAATATCAAGTAACGTAGATTTATCCATAGTGATGTTTACCTGCTGATTTTTTTCATTTTATATGGAAATCAGGATCTGTGTTATTTATCTTCATGCAAAAGTCATTCACAAAAATATCAAACGGTCTCTATGCTCATTTAGTATTTCCGCATTATTACATGTGATTAAAGCAAGGATTTTCATTCCGCTCTTGTTTGCGGCAGTACAACATTATAGTCTTATTTCTTAATGCAAATGGACTGAAATATTAAATCCTGTAAGTGTTTAACATTTTAAAGGACTTTAACAGCCCTGATAGTTTTTGCTTTTCATTTGAGGTATATGGCGCTGTTTGTATTTTTCAATTAAAAAAGTCATTTATGTATAATTGCGTAACATTTTGTGCGTTGATGCAGAATCAAGTAACAATGAACTGTGATGCATCAAAATGTTAATTATTTTTCTGTCTCCTAGCCAGTACCTTCTCTTATTTTCTCTTCTCTCTTTGTTTTCCATATTTTACTTGTGTTAACGTTCCCCCAGCCACTCTTGCCACAGCTCATTAGTAAATCAATAGAGAAAAACAAATGGTCTTTTTCATTACAGCAGAAATGCAGGAGCGAAAAGCATGAAATAGTATACACAAACAGTATTGCTTTTCACTAATAACATGCAGAAAACATACCACACTGAAAACGATTTATTATTTTTTTAATATAGTTCTTAGGTTCCAGATGGATTTTTAACATTTTGATCATGCTGTAGTAATAATTAGGCAAAATATGCTGACTAAGGGGATTAACAGGCTAGGAATTAAACAACAAACAAACAAATTTACATAATGAAAAATATACATTTTTTATGCTTGGTAACATCAATGTGCTTTCTTCACTTTTCTGCGTGCAACCATGCCTCTGAATACTTTTTATATCTGTGATTGGACAGTGATTGTGTTTCAGTGTGCCGCTACTGCAGCGTAGCAGTGAGAGTGAAATGGAATACGGTGAGGAATTTCCTTCACCACTGACATGAAATCAGATTTAAACAATCCTTAAAAAGCAATCTCCAAATGATTGAAGGTTTTGCTTTTCAGTGTAGCACGTTGTCTACATGTTACAAATGAACAGTTTATTTCCTGTACCGAGTCCTTTTCCCGGCTTTATGCACAGTTGGCTTCAGCCTTGTTGCAGACAGAGACAGTGAGATAAGGATCAACTCTACAGGTTTATTGTATGGAATCCTGGGCCATAATGAGTACAGCGTCTTCCAAATGCAGGATTATGGGAGCTCTACAGTATCAGTGAGATACAGCAGGGGAAAAGAAAAAAAAAACATCTACTGTATAGAACTTTAAATGAGGTCACTAGGACAAGATATGCTTGGCTGCCTACCTTTAGAGATACGATTTAATTGCTGGTTAGGTTCGGCCTCTGTTGTGTCAACTGCAAGGTGAATATATGAAGCATGTTCTGCCATTCTCTAACTTCTTTTACTTAACTTTCAAGCTGATTTGCTTGACCTTGCCTGCAGGTGAGAGGTGGCGGTGTGGGGCTGTATCTGGTTCCTGGGGAGAGGGTTCGCCCTAGTGCTGCAGGTTAATTGGCTTCCAGAATAGATAGTAAATAATGAGAAGACATTGAGGTGGTGTGTGTGTGTGCGCAGATTTCAAGAGTCGGAGAGAAAGTGTTTTCAATTATGATAGAGGAAAGTCTGTGAGCTGTAGAGAAGCGAAACCTGAGCACACTAATGACAAATCACCTTGTAACCTCAATCCAGACTAATGAACCATACAGCCATACCATGACAAAGAGGGGTTAAAGAGGTTGGCATAAACACACACACACACAAATATGAGCACAAAAGATAACAAATACTCTGGTGGCTGCAAACAAGCCTCTCCTGCTCATGATTCATGGTAAACACTCGGCTCCCCTGTCACACCACCTGGCATCGTTCAGAGTTTAGCAATGATGCTTAACCCTGCTTCCGAAGGCATCTCCATGTGTTTACACACAATGTGCGTGAAAGTTTTTGCTCTAGCTGTAAGAGACCAGAGACAAGGTGATTTCAGTGCCTGGCAGAAAGCCCTGAGAGTCGCTGCACTTTAATCAAATCTGTGGATTGTCACTCCACTCTGATCAGGCAGTGCTGTGAGTACATTGGGCTCTCGGAAGACACAGTGAATTAACAAATGGGGATGAATATTTAGGGGAGAACTGGGTACTCAAGTCTATGATGACTCACATCACCCTAGTGCCTCCTACCCAGTGCCAGCTGATGCATCTAGATTCTCTTTAACAATAACCATTTACTGTAACACTCTGCTCAACTTTTTGGTAGAGTCACTATATAATTTAGAAAAATGACCTGAGAGAGGCATTTCAACCCAGTTGAGGTACACTATGCTCAAAAAGAGCTATGATGCTGTGCCTTTAGATATGCCTTTTAAATTGCTTTATAGCATACCATGGAAAGCAAATAATAAATTTTGCTGTTAGCATTTTATGTGACTTTTTCCTTCATTTTCTTTCTTTTTCTTTCTCTTTTTTTTATACTGATATATAGCTAAGTTTTTACAAATATTTTATATATATTTTGTTCCTTTATATTTTCCTACAGCTAAGTTTTTCTATATTATATTCTTATTATATTCCATAATTGATTTATTATTGATAATCTTGATTTTAAGGTCATGGGCGGTTGTCTAAGCATTTCACTGCATATCGTACCGTGTATGACTGTGTATGTGACAAATAAAAATTTTAATTTTGAATTCAATATTTCATATGTTGATACTTTTACCATAAACTGACATCTTGACCATTTGAAAGAGGCCTTTTCTTTCTTTCTTTGTTGTTGTTGTTGTTGTTGTTGTTGTTGTTCTTGTTGTTGTTGTTATTGCCGCAGGGAAATAAAAAATATAATTACATGGTCCTTTACTTAGTGAGGATGTTCAGCATTACTTAACATAGACATTAAGTAATGTGTGGCTGGAATAAGTATGTAGCAAGCATATCAAACGTGTAAGATTGATGGTTTAGAAATAATTCAGTGCAAATAGTGTTTTTTTAAGCTTTTCTCCTTATTAAATTCATAAAAATTCAATAATCCCTGTTTATGTTGTCACTCAATGCAAATCGAGGTTACATGTTTTAGATTTTGATGTTATCTTAGTGTTGTTTTATGTGATCAGGATTCCTAGGTAGAATGTTATCTGATTTGTGAACTTTAAAGCTGTTGATGTTACAATTCCTCACAATCTGAAATAAATATACACTGAATCTCCCAATGTGTCTCCTACACACCAAAATACATTGATGCATTGATCCGTACCCAAATAAGCACCTGACCAGATGTCAGTCATTAAAGTAAGAAGAAAAAAAAAACAAGCCATATCTTTCATTAATCAAGATGTTCTTGAAGAAGCTCAACAGGCCAAACGTAAGCTACCTAACACTAGGCTGCTTATAATTTTTAGTTGCAATGTCCATGTTCTCTACAACTTTACCCATCAGGAATGTGTTCCTAAAGCCAGCAGAGTACACACATCATTGTTGACCATCTTGCTGTTAGAAACTGTTACTCTTGTCATTTTACATTAAGCATGCTCTATATGCATGCCACTAATGCTAATCAGCACTACAGCTCACTCAGTGTTAAAACTGAAGACATTCAATATTACAAAAGCAATCTCCTTTTGCTCCAAATGTAAATCATTTACAAATGAGATTACGCCTTACAATCAACCTTCATGTGTCAACTTTTCTACCCTGAATCAATATCAGATTATCATGCATTTGGTTTATAATATTTTATCCACTCATCTTTGTCTTGTTGACCTCATTAGAATGTGTAAAGCACTTAAGGAAGAGAGAAGTTCATGGTAACTTACACTTCTGTCTTGTTTGATTGGCGTCTGCAGGGCACAGTGTTGCTGAGGCAGGTCCCGGTGATTGGATCTACAGACTCCACTATTACAAATGGCCTCTCTTCAAGAGTGGCCACTGTTAGATGGCGGTTGTCAGACACTGGCTCCAAGTACGTTCCATACCGAGGCCAGACAGGATAGCGCATCTGCAGTATACCAGACTCGTAATTTCCCACCTAGAGAGCAAAGGGGAAAGACTGATCCATGTTAAACACGGTAGCTAAAATGATCCACTGATCATAGGGAAGCCTGTATTACAAATCCTGGTTGTTTACAGAAGATCAGGTTGCAGTATGGTTGCATGATTGCAGTTGTTTATGGTGATGTTCATGACACCAACATAAACCCTTAACTAACATACTAACACACTACAGGCAATTTGTAAATGCCAATTAGCCTAATCTGAATGTCTTTAGACAGTGAAAGTCGACCACACAGGAGAGCATGTAAACTCTACACACACAGACCTGAGGCGGGACATGAGCCCCCGTCCCTGGAGGTGTGAGGAACCACTACACCACCATGCTGCCTACTTTCCAGGCAAATGTAATTGTTGTTGTCTTTATAGTTTAGTGTACTTCACAAAAAAGGTCATGAGATGTCAAACCTCAAAACAAATTTTGCAGAGTAAATATACAAAAGCATATAATTATTGCACCATTATATTGTCTTGAATGTGAATTTTAAACATGAGTAAATAGTCAAATTATGCTTACTGCTACAGAGTAATATTAAAATCTAAATAAAAATAAAATAAAGGTCTTGTCTGTACTAAAAAGAACTCACTCTTTCAATGATACTTTTACGTTTCATACTTTGGAGGACCCGAAACCAGCTGCAGAAAAATTCCTTTCTCTATGTCTGTCTAGCCGATTTTGTCACAGCATCACGCAAAACTGGCTGGACAGAATTTCATGAAACTTTGTCAGTCCTTCAGGTATTTGCCTGAAGTAAAAACTTAACCATACAGTAAATGAAATCCAAATCTTGAGTATAAGTAAAAGGGATGTTATGAGCAGTTTTGTTCCACATTTCATCACAGCAACCAGTGCTTTGTAGGACGAATAGAGCATCCTCGAGGTGGGCGTGGCTATACTCGACAGAGCGAATCAACAAGGTAGAGTATACGGAAGACACAGAAACAATTGTAATGCATCTACAAAGCTCTCAAATCCTCACAAAACACAAAGAAACAGGCTACACAGCATTACTTACATCAAAAAAGGCAAGTAGAATATACTGAATCTTCTAAGATGTATGGACAGATCAGTGTATGCTTATGGGAAGTTTAAAACTAGTTTGTCTCACATGTTCCGAAACATAACAGGAAGTCCTGTGTTTTATCTCATAGTGGCGCTTCATGTCACTGCTTACAGTATAAAAAGTACCGCGAATTGCAACTAGGGGATAAAAATGGCTTGATAGAGCAAGCAAATATATGAGAGCACAGCAATGTGCTAAATTCAGAATGTTGAGTAAAAGTGATGTTATCAACACTCATGAGCTGGATTTAATAATCTGCTTTTAACAGGGAGTGTATTTGGCTGACTATGTTCATCTTAGCATAGACAAAGTGTAAGCTACTGTATGCAACCTTTAAAAAAATTTTTCTTTGTATTAATAAAAGTTCTGCCATACAGAAAGACAGGCAGACATGTACATGGGCTTCAACCTGAAATAATAATATGCACGTACAGTATGTGCCAAACGTGTGTTTACACCTACTGATTCAAAACATTCGGAATAAAATCAAGTAACCACATCAATTTGAACGGCTTGATCAGATCCCTTCTGATTAGAATGAGAATTCAAGAATGAGAGATGATGTGTAAACATTTCATGAGCTGTTCAACTGGCAAATCTTTTTCTTGTTGGAATAAATATTTTTTCTCTCACACCTGTCTTTACTTTTATCCACTGGAACTTTGGCTGAGTGAGAAGCACTCGCAATTTCTTATACAGTATGTAGTAAACCATCTAACCAATCATAAATAAGACTGAATTCTTGTAACCAATCATAATGCAGAAGGCGGGATTTATTGTAAAGGATGGGGCAAGCCTAACCTAACCTCAAAACTAGTGAAAAACATTACAGCAAACAGCATATCAAAAAATATATATATTCTGATTAAAGGCTTTGAGCATGTACAGGGAATGCACATCTTATTGGATCAACATCCATGTAAACAGGTAAATTGGATTAAAGACAGATTCTGTAGCTCTGCGACTCATATGCCATGCAACACCCTGGGATGGTTCAACTTTTTCCCAAATATATTTTTTCTCATTTAAAACATAACTATTTTTGTCCATTATAGTAGGCAAGCCCAGAAAACCCAACTCTTTTTATCTGCTTCCACTTCAATAGTCAGTATTTACTCTTCAGTACTCTTTGGTATACAGTGATTATATTGAGCCTACATGGATGGTTAGGTACCTTTGACAAAGAAAATTAATGGAATGTCTTTGCAGTACATCCTTATCCTTGTCTTTATTTCTTGTAATGCTCTCGCGGTTGTTTACTTCCATAACAGTGTTCTTACGTAATCAAGGCATCAAAACAAGACAGAGTATTCCTTGTGTGAAAGAAATTACGGAATATATTTGGACAGTGGTTTTGCTAATTATTTTGAGCCTAATTAAACCATCTTTTTCTATAATTGTATTCATTATATTTTTGCTGTGCTTGGTTGAGAACATAATAGCGTACGTTGATTTGGCTTAATGTCTTCATTAATATGTAAACCACAAGCTGGGAAAAACATGCAAGCGAAAGCCCAGAGGATAAAAGTAATTAGGCAGAAACTAATCACTTTTTTTTTTTTTTTTTTGGAGAAATAGAGAACAGATAATTAAATGAATCTGATGCTTATTTTATGTTCTCGGTTAATAATATTAATATGGTTTATGAATGAACACTATTTTTGTAAAGCTTTAAAATAGTATAGTAGGTCATTAGGCACCTGTGGACACGGGACAAAAGCCCCATTGAAATTCCGGCAAGCAACCAGCTGTCCTTAGAAAACTTTGATGTTAAAATGTCTGCTTGTGTAGATATGAGCACTCAGGAGCCTTAATCTTATCCAAAGGCACTCAGATGAAACAGATCTGTGCTCTGTGGCTTGTTAGTGATCAGACTGCTAGCAGAATTAAGCTGCTCAGAAATCCTAGAGAAAATTATTGCAATTTCTGAGTGACACACAGGTTATCTGTAGTCTGTAGTAAAGATTTGGGGAAGACACGGACACAGGGGATTTGCAAGGCTCATGCATGTTGTTTTAGAGAAAAGTAAAAAAAAAAAAAAAAGAATTTCTTAAGGATATATATCAAAGAACAAATCACATTTTTTTGTTCCTAAAACTTTGTCAATCAAAAGACGAAGCGGAGAGAAGGCACTTTTTAAACAGTTTTCTGTTAGTTTTAAATCACAATGCATGACGTGAGGCTTAACCCAGGTTCATCTCCTTGTGCATTATCCTTACCTGTCTGCCTATCACCATCTTTTTAATATTATCTCACATGCCTGAGGTCACTTTTCCGTCTTTTTGAAAAGACATCGTTCCGGAAGATGACTCGGGCGCCAATATGAAGAGCGAGTCATCGCCAGCTGTCAGCCAAATAGCTTTCGAAAAGAGCTATCTGGTGATTTACCTGCCTAATAAATGACCTCTGAAGCACAACACGAGTGTAGAGTGAATTATCAGTCTGCAGAACAGCTAAGAGATGGATCTGAGTGAGCAATATCAAGGACTCGGTATTTCTCAAGTGAACGAGAAAGAGAATGAGTCAAGAGAATGGACTCTCCCCCGAGGGACACAATAGAAATGAAAACTGAGAAAGTTCTTTAAAAAAAAAAAAGGAGATTTTCTGCTTCAACTTGGTATATTTTCCAGATGTTACTGCTTTTTATGCTCCGAAAATGACTTTTAGGAGGTTTTACCATGCAGCACGAAAGTGCACCTGAAACCTATACGCTTATTGATGCAAAATGAAAAATAACCTTTTTGGTTGAAATCAAGAAGTGTTTATTGTTCTGCTGGTTAAAGGGATAGTTTGAGCTTTCTCAAGTCTGTCTTAAATCAAATTCAGTTGCATATTAATACGTTTCCATAGGTCTTGGTCATTATCATTTTTTCTGCTCTGCACACCGACCATGAAGTTTGTCACCCAGAGCGCGAGTACTGTGTAAATAATTGGAGCAAAATTCCACACTCCTTGTTCCATGAGAAATGCATTCCAAAGTTCAGCTGAGGCTCGTATGGAGCTTTGCAGTCCCACTGCGCTAAACTGAGTTGGTATCTTCTGAAGTTATGGTGTACATGTATTTAGTATAAACGTTTTTTTTCCCACAGAACTAGCCATTGTGGCTAACCGGAACTAGCTGCATGACTATTCAAATTCAAAAGCAGATCAATTTGTACTAAATACACCACAACATTAAAAGAAAGCACAGAAAGTGTGCAAGATTTTTTTTTACCAAATTTATGCATCACTTTTTCTTTTCTTTTCTTTGCTTTTTTGATGACAGGAAGTCTTGAAATCAGTTATACTGTACATGGTAGATTGACAGCAAATAGAAACCCTGTTGTGTCATAGACCTAAAATGATCCATTCTGAATATGTGTGAAATTATGCATGTATGTACGTGATGTCAGAATCCGATTCTGCTGAACAGTTTATCAGCATGCAGAGTGCGATAAAATTTGGTCAGGTATTACTATTATTAGTCTATTTAAATAGACTTTCGATCACAGTTAAAAGCCTTGCAAACGTGTACCTGAATCTTTTGAAACAGGCCTGTTCACATTATGACTGGAAATACAATTCCAACATATTTCTCTAATCACAGGTGGCACAGTGGTGTAGTAGTTAGCACTGTCGCCCTGCACCTCTAGGGTTCCCACCTCAGGTCTGTGTACAAGTTTGTATGTTCTCCACTGGGCGGTTTCCTCCGCATACTTCTGTGTCTTTCTACAGTCCAAAGACTTGCAGGTTAGGTTAATTAAAATTTCCAAGTTACCCATAGTGAGTGTGTGCTTGTGTGCCCTGTGATAACTGGGCAACCCATCTAGGGTGTACCCTGCCCCATGCCCAGAGTCCTCCAGGATAGGCTCCAGGCATCTCATGACCCTGATATGCAGTATAAAGAATGAATGAGAGAGATTGCTGTAACCACATGATGAGCACTTTATAAAGAACACTTACTCATTCATTTAATCAGCTACTAAATTCTGACTCTACTGTCTGTAGCTCTCAGCCAGTAGAAAGCATCCCAGACTGCACACGACAATCGGCTACAATAATAGATGGCCATGTAGGGTTTAATTTCTATCAACCAAGAACAGAAAGCCACAGGCTTGAAAACCTGATAGCTTATTAATGGAAAAATGCAGCCTGACCAGATGAAGAACAAATTCTACTGAGGCACACACAGAGTTTAGGGTCAGAACTTAGTTCGACTGTATGAATCCATGCACCCAACCTGCCATGTGTTGAGATTGGTGAAGGTGGTGTAATGGTGTGGGGAATGATTTCTTGGCACACTTTTGGGGTCATTACTAGAGATCAATCATAGCTTGAATGCCATGGCCTATTTGGATATTGCAGACCATGTGCATCGCTTCATGGCAATGTTAAATCCCTAAGTGTTTTTCAGTGGTGTTCCCAGTAACCAGATCTGAATCCAAAAGAACACCTTGAGGATGTGGTACAATGGGAGAGTTGCAGCATGAAAGCGCACCTGAAACCCATACAATCTTCTATTTAATCATGTCAACATTGGCACAAGATCTCAAAGGAATGTTTTCTCTATCATATTAAATCTATGCTACAGTATGAAGAATTGAGACTACTTATTCAGTTATGCTAAGTGCTGAAGTTTAATCAACCAAGGCACACTGCAAAAAAGGCAAATTGCCCTCTACAGTGGCCCTGAAAGTTTATAGATGCTGTCAAAGTTATGCAGGCTCCTCAGCCAAACAAACAACCCAATCAGAACCGGGCCCGGTGCTGAATGATTCAGGTTTATAAAAACAACCTTAAGACAGCTATATAGAGTTCACAGCAAGAAACCTACCATACCAATCTGTCTAAAGTGTCTGGAGGCAAGCCTGTGTGTGATGTTCTGGCTGATGCTGATAATCTTATATGTGGAGGCTTTTTTAAAATTATTATTATTGTTATCATGCACTGCTATTTTGAGTCAAATTTAAAAAATAATGTTTGATGTCTTTTCTCAATTTAGTTTTTAAATATATGACCATGATTTAAAGGATAGCCTGAATAAACACTAATTTGCTAAGCTTACAATTCATTTGAAGTTCATCATTTTGTGTTTTTGATTAATATGCTCAACAAACATCTGAGGAAAAAAAATCTTCCATTCCAATTATTTATTTAATAGTGTAATATTTATGTATTTATTATTACAAGTCTGACCTTGTCCCATTGCCTGTCTCTGTCCAGGGTGATGATGAGCATGGAAGGGTTGACGAGGTATCCATCATTGTTGAACGAGAAATCTGTGTGATCCCACGACACATTCAACATGTGCCTGTGAAAAGAAATTAGAAACATCTTGTATATTATGGGCTGTATTGGCATGCAGTTTGATTCAAATTATGACCAACTCATAGCAATTCACAATTTTCAGAGCTACCCTTAATAAACCTATGATAGTGTCAGAACCATTAAATAGAGACATTTTCAACATTGTCTAAACAATCAGATTTAAGAATTCAATTGCTTTGATGTACAGGACTGTGCAAAAGTCTTATGGGTTTTTGTAAAAACTTTGTTGTACTTAATTCAAATTAAGTACAAAAAAAAATCCATTTTCATCAGATTTTCATCTGACAACGTTAATATTCCAGCTAAAAAAAAATCTCTTACAGAAATATATCTGTATCTGAAAGCAGCATATTATGTACAGTAAAGGACCATATTTCAGAAAATAAAGAGGAAAGGAAAGCTTCTGGGATTTGCACGCATGAAAAAAGAAGCATATGCAACAAAGTCCTCAGAAGAACTATGGCCGGTTCTACAGGACGTTTATTTAAATTAAGCAGCTAATTTCTTTTGAAAAACATTGTATTTTAAAGAAAACCTTGTTCCACAGCAGTTACAGTACTTCCATATGCATAAGACTTAAGCACAGTACTGTTTAGAGGAACATTGTAGATGCTCCTGACCACTATTAAAACAATGGAAACTGTATACAGTAGCTACTTGCTTCTTCAAAGTTCAAAGTGAAAACCATAGTATTTGACTTTTAGTTCTTTAATACAAAGTCCAATGTGGCGGTAAGTCCAATAATTTCAGTGAAGGATTTTCATCCAAAAAATATTCCTTATAAATCGTTCCTTGTGTTTTCCCTGTGAAAAAACACAAAACATGATGTTTAAGTAGAACCAATTTAAAAATCTTAACGCAATAGAATCACCACTAAATGCTAGACCAGGTAGCTGGCTGTGGAAGCCAGCATTACTGCAAACAGGTCTGTATTGTTTCATTTGAATTACAGCCACAAAATAAGGGAGAATAAAGCACCCTTCCTTCCTTCCCTCATGCCTGACTAGGGCTGCAACAATGCATCAACATAATCGATTATGTCGATTAGGTAAAAACATCCACTTTCATTGAGTGTCATCTATTTTGCTGGCCCGTTGTTTAATATGAGACTTTATTCCTAAAAATCTGAACCTGTGTAATAATTCTTCAAAGAAATGCATTATAAAATGGTGCAGTGCACTCTGTGTCAAAGTGAAATGGCACACCACAGCGTGCACGCATGCATGCATGCACACACATACGGGCACACACATAGCATAAGGATCTCAAAAGAAAACATTTTGGCTCTCTTAGTCTGAAACAAAACAATGAGACAGTGGCCTAAATGTGTATTAGAATGAGTTTAGACTTAGTTTTGTGGGTGTCAGTGCCTGGCAGTCACTGCTCTCTTATCAACTGTGTTTCAAAAAAGAATTCGAACAGAAGATTCTCTAGAGCAGATGCTAATGGAAATATGGCAACCCTGCTTTCCAACACATAGGCAAATAAACAACTTGATTATGTGCATACAGACTTTTAAAAATATGCCATTTCAAATGCTAGAGTTTGAGACGGCTGCTTCCTACACTACAATAACATTTCATGTTAGAATAAGTGATAAATGTATGATACTTTTTGAGAGGAATGCAAGTGATGTTATTAATAAATGTATATATATTTTTAATGAATATAAATATATAAATTGGCGCTGTATGTGTGCCCAACATGGCCGCTTTATTTTGTCATTCTTTTACTAAGTTATCGCTAGTGTAACCATGAAAGCAAAATGTTCGATTAAAATTGACAAAAAATTGATAGGTTGATCATTAAAAATAATCCTTAGGTGCAACCCTATGTCAGACTTGACAGATATTAAGTAAGTAACTTGTAACTTGGGTTGTGATCATGATTTGTTCCAGAAACTTCTGCTTCTAATCCAAAGCACTTGTATATCAAGGTGAATTTCCCCATAAGAAATAATGAAAACACAGATTATTTATTCTACGACACAAAAATATTCATATAAAAATAATTGACAGAAAATATAAAGTAAAAACAAATTAACCCGCACTTTACACTTTAAGACGAGAGAGGAGAGGAGGAGGAGGGGGGCTACTGTGTAGGGTGACTTTCATACATGTGCGCAAACACACACACTAACAGAATCACTACTCTCTGACACGGGGTCTCTGTCGGCGACCTGGAATCTTTAACAAGGAATCTCTCTAATGATGCCCCTTTCTTTTGTCTCCTTTTGAGGATTTTACGGAAATGTGACATTGTATTGTCGTTAAACAGACTAATCTCTCGCACTGCTACAGCCTTGTTATCATTTTTTTCTTCACGCGGGTCGTTGTTGCAGTACAGTTATTTAAGAACAGTCACTACATTTGGACACAAAATTTTAAAAATGCTTTACGCACACACACGTGGTCACAATGTTATAGTAAACAGCACACGTGCGCACCAATGTAGACTATACGAGTGATGTTTGCGCAGTGAGACTGAGCATGGGATAGGATTACCCCCAATCCCACAGCATGAGAGAGAAGAACTGTTGGCTCAGTTGTAATCATGTGATACTCAGTAGACAAAGAGTATACATTCTAGTCGTATTTCAAGACCTCGCTGCTTTATCAAGTTAAAATTTATTTTTTAATTTTGCTCGTCTTGCAAAACACTCACAGACAAGTTACTAACAAGGTTTTTTATTAATTTGTTTTATTAATTGTTTTATTGTCTCAATTGTTCATTATAATGAATGGATGACCAACTAAGTGTCCCCCTGTAGATTAATAAAGCTAGCTACAGGTAGCTAGGTAGCTCAGGTGATTGAGCTTCCCAAATAATCATTACAAATAGAAACTCTTTAGGACTTTAATGATTCCTAAAAAATCATTAAAATTAAATTCCTAAATTTATTGATTAAATATAAAAACAGGATTATCTTAATTATATGTCCACATATGAACATAATGGAAATTATCACTGGTGTGGCTAAAACTGTTTATAACACAGGCAACAGTAATGTTTTTGTTTTCATTTTCCTATAGTTTTAAAATCCTGTTTTATATATAACAGGTTTTTAAGAAAGTTACAAATTATCATAAGGAAAAGGAAAAATCTCCGCCAAATTATGGTCAAACAGAAATCCCTGCGATTACTAGTAGAGCACAGGTAGCATCTTCAGTAGGGTGAACATTAAGAGATCGATCACACAGCACATTAAAGCACAATTTTAAACATCACGTTAACTATTCATATTCATTTTTACTAATTTTCTGTCATTTTATGTCGGATTTAAAATGTAAATGAATCAAGGTCAAACATTTGTCACAGTACTTTAAAAACCCCACTGCAGCAAGGATGGGATTTGAGGAGTACTGGACAAGTTGGACACACACACACACACACACACACACACACACACACACACACACACACACACACACACACACACACACCAAGTGACATCAGCCTGCTGGCTACAGTATGAGTGTTTATGTGTCATCTGTGTGAAAAGCCAGTGTAATCTCAATCTGCTGTGAATTCATTAACAACTGAATAGACTTAATCACAAGATGACTACCACCAGGCTTAATTAAAATCAATTCAGCTCATGGCCTGTGAGTAAATAATGTGATTTACTGCATACTAATTTACCAATTTCAATAAAGCATATTTTTTTTAAAAGTCTCTAGATCTTAATATTTTGATATATGGTTTTTCTAGTAAAGCAATTCTGTACAAAAAAAATCCATGAAGTGAAACCAGAGCATAATAAGAATCAAATCATTGGCAATAGATCTTAATGGTTTATTTTTTATTTCTCTCTAAATATGATTTAATGGCTAGTGATGCATAGTGATTATATATTAATTACATTATTAAAGTACGATGAGAAATTGGACCTGACTGATACTGAGCAGTAAAGCTACTGTACATATGTTACTCGCTTTAGAGTCCTCTAAACTCATGCCACTGCTGAGTGTGGTCAGTTTCCCTACAATGACCTTGACTCATCGCAGACTCTACAGTCTCTGCCCCGAAGCTCAGCTTCACTCTAGCTTATTAAGATTTAGACCAAATAGGATTTGCTATGTGTTCCCTGTCACCGATTGTACTAGATGCTACACTGGCATGACACAGTATATCTTATCCTTCACTATTCCTCTGTTCTCTGTTCCTGATGAATACAGCACTGACGCGTTCATGTTAACACTTTATAATACTGGTTCATAAACAGGGACACATAAACAGGGCTTAAATCCCACTTAGGTTAGTAATCTTTCATAATCTTCCTTGGTAGTAGTAACTGTCCATTCATTCCTGCCTATCCCCTACTGTATATATATATAGAGAGAGACAAAGGATAAAACTCATAAGAAAAGGTTAGGGACACAAAGGGTAGGGTTCATACCATAAGAATAACATTTATGTTAAGTATTGGAATCAAACACTGCCTGGCAAGAAAAAATGTAGCTAGTTCAGAAGGGTCAAATTATTGGCTTCCATCAAGCAAAGAAAACAACTAAGAACTTTTTGAAAGTACTGAAATTGGGTTAAGGACCCTCCCATACAGTATGAAACCTGGAGAGATGATGGTGCACTCTCAACTTTGTGGAAGAAAAGCAGTCAGAAAAATCACTTAAATGCTTGGTGAAAAGAAATCACAGCAATGTTTAATAGTGAAAGTAACAGTATTTCCACACTTAGGCGGTGCCACAAGGACTGAGATTTAACAGCTGTGTTGCCAAAAAAAACTTGTTATATAGTCAATTTGCTAAGGAGCAAAAAGATCGGCATTTGAAACAATGGAAAAAGGTCATGAGGTCTGATAAATCTATCATGCCACTGTATAAGCAGCTGTAGGCAACGTTACGTCACAATAAAATGACTTCGACCTGAATGTACTGAATGACAAGGTTGTTACTGTACATCTATGGATTTTTTTTTTCTTTCCTCATGGTACAGGCATATTCCAGGACTCAGATTGTGAAAGAGTGGTTCTAGAAGCATGATGAATTCATATTCACATATTATTTCAAATACATAAAAATGATTCAATCACCAATCTACTTAGATTCATAACAAAGACATTAGATGTTTCGAAACTCCTTAAGTGATGCAACAGGAGACTGAAAGCAGAAAATAAATCAATATTTACTCAAAACAAAAAGGTAAAAACATTTTTTTTTTAAGTAGGTGCTTAATGAACTTCATATTCTCTTACTGTTCATATGACTATAATAAGTGGGAAAAGAACTGGACTTTGAATTGATTTTTTTTTTCTCTCTTAGCTAACCTAGTAAAAACTGATTGTGAAATTATTTACTGTGTGATAGGACAGTGAGAGGGAATCGTTTTCCCCCTTCTTTTCAGCATTCACATGGTCTTACTGTATTAATACACCCAGAAATTGTAAACAATCCTCCAGCTTTTGGGTTCATTTTGGCACACACTATCAGGTCCAATAAGAACCTACTCCTTCTGTTTTGAATGTTTTGACATTAGACTGTGCTGTGTTTTTGTTTTTGCTATGTTTTTTTTTATTTGAAACGAAGTTTTAGGTTTTGTTCTTGCAGCATCTTTCTCTTTTTGGTTTGTTTATGTGATTTGCACGTAAAGGCCCACTACAGCAACCCCTTGTCCCCTTGTCACTTTCCTCACTCAGTCCCTCCCTCTCCTGACTCACCTGAAGAGCGTGTCATTGTTCTCTGGCTTCACTCGACTGGACTGGCAGTCAGCATGTCCATCAGGTACAAAGCCTCTCTGCTTACGGAAACTCTCCACCGCTTTCACTATGATGGCCACGCCGTCCCTCACCCTGTTCCTTAGACTCATCTTCCACCGGTCTGTGATGATACTGATTAGGCCAACAGGGAAGCTGTCAGGTGGTGGCAGGTTGGGGTTCCCCACTGCCAGGCTGGGGACAATCCAAATGTAGCCAGGTCCAACCAGGCCCACTTCTCTTGCCATGGTGAACAGATACTGTGCCTCTTCATATGAGCAGTAGACCAACAGAACCTGAGCATCGATCTGCTGTAGGAGACGTCGTGCGCGCAGGTCATTCATGCTATCAGCTGACATGTCAAATGTCAGTACATTCTGTAGCTCCCACAGAAAATAGGAGGTGTCTGTGAAGGAACGGATGTAATCCACAAAGTTCTCATAACCGGGGTACTGGCTGGTCACCACTGCAAAACTGTCCCAGTTGTACTCCTCCATCACTTTAAACATGCCATTGATCTGCTGCTCAATGGAAGCACCCAGCTGCAGGAAGTTGGAGCCATCATCCTGAAAAAAGAGATTTGGATCATTAGGATAAGCATTTAGCTCCTGTGTGATTCTAAAATAATAATATCAGAAAAATGCTCCACACATATTGTCAAGTTTTGCCATTCAGTAACACCAGAAATATTAGATGGATGGATGGATCCATAGATATCTATAGATAGATAGATAGATAGATAGATAGATAGATAGATAGATAGATAGATTTATTCTTTCTTTCTTTACTCATGCACGAAGAAAATTCCCTATTATTCTCTATATTAACTAATAATATATATATTTAAAAAATTACTATAGCTAATACAGAGGGGTCCAAAAAATGAATACACACCTCAACATAAGAAATATATGCTTTTTTTTTTTTTTTTTGATTTTTCCCCGATTTTCTCCCTAATTTTAGTCGTGTCCAATTCCTCCCCGTCACTAGGGGGCTCTCACGTTAAGGCTACTACTACTACTCAGCCGGGAGGGCCGAAGACTATCACGTGTTTCCTCCGAACCACGTGACGCCAGCCGACCGCATCTTTTCGAACTGCTGGCTCGCGCACCGTTGGGGGCGGCATAACACACTCAGAGGACAGCGCTATCCGCTCCCTCCGTTGCACGAGCTCACAGACGCCCCTGACTGGCTGTAGAGCCATGATTAATGTGGGAGCACTAAGTACCTCTCATCCCTCCCCTCTGAGAGAGCTCGGCCAATCAGCTCTCTCTAGACCTCCGGCTGCGAGAGGTTACAGCATCACCCGGAATTCGAACTAGCGATCTCCAGATGATAGGGCGAGCGCTTTTACCACTGCGCCACTCGGAGGCTCTATGCTTCTTTTCTGATGGTCACATGATAGCATCAATGATGGTGCGACTACTGACATAATACTACACATTGCTGCCATAATTCAATTCGACTTTTTAAAAAGGACATCAATAACAACTGTTGAAATGGTTTTTACATTTTTTGGGCCCTTCTGTACATAAAAAAAAAATTATAATAAAAAAAAATTTCTGAAGCTGCTTGTAGAAAGCTGAGTGTAGTTATTGAACCCAGTCTTGTTTTCAGTCTCATTTGCACCTAAAACTACAACCGAACTTCCACCATGTCACCATTTTTATAATGTTTCACAGCGTTGCACATAATGCAGTTTAGCTTTCATGGTCTGGTGTCCTTCAAAGAAAATGTTTGAAGCATTGTGAAAGTAGGCTAAGCCTGCTCATGTAACTGGAAATGAGAGATGTTCTGGTTTATTCCACCCGGTATGCAATGACCCCTTTCAATGCTCTAAAAATCACAAAGCTTTTCTCACTGACTGATCTTTGGCCTAAATATGAAACACTTTAAGGGCATATTAGAAGAGTGAGTTAAAATAGCAATTGCATTAGTTCTGTACTTATGTTATATTTTCAATGATGTGAATTATTGTCTTTGGCATTTTAAGCTGTAATCATTAATTTAAATAATCAATTCAAGATCCTAAAGTGATTTTAAATTGTATGTTTTGTTTGAACATCAAGGGAGTATTTGATACATTATTGCTTTTATTCTATTGCTTTGATTGAACAGCATAATTGCATCACTATTGCTTTGATCATTTTTATCTTTGAAACAGTCTGTGTGGAGTCTCTTATCTCCCAAAATGCCAGAAGGTGGATTGATGTTTCAAATGTGTGTGAGTGTTGCCCTGATGTCCTATTCAGGGTGTAGTCCTCTCACACCCAGTGATCCAGGAAGAGGCTCAGCATCCGCAGCAATGCTAATCAGTATAAAGCAGCTATTGAACTTAACAATTTCTTTCACTCACAGTCTTTCCATTAAAATGGCTGTCCTGAAGACCTGAACTTGAAATGTGACCTAAACTCCGGTGAAGTGAAAATTCATCTGGAATAGGTCAGTGCTCTTAGATAATAGAATATGCAAAGAGAAATCGCTCTGTTTAAAGCGTCAGAAAAGTTACAGTCTGCTGCAGTTTGGCCAGAGTGAATACAGAGGAGAAAGATTGCAGCGCAAATCTATGAAGTTCTCTCCATATGGAAATGCAAAAGAATGTGAAGCAGAACAGGGAGAATTGGGCAAACAAAGCTGAAAGGGCAATTCAGAAGATCAGAAACTAAACTAAAACTTAAACGGACAGTCTATAAACAAATTAATTTATCCTTTCATTTTTTTCTAGCGCTTATCCTGTAGCTCAGAGCCTATCCGAAGAGACTTGGGGCACAAGGCGGGGTACACCCTGGACAGACACCCGCACACCCACACTCACACACTCATCCAAACACTACCAGGAGGCATTTTTTGGGAACACCAATTACCCTAATCTGCATGTATTTGGACTGTCGGAGGAAACCAAAGCATCCAATCACAGGGAGAAGATGCAAACTGCACGACCGGAGGCGGGAATCGCCCCCTCGACCCTGAAGGTGCAAGGCCACAGTGCTAATCACTTCACCACCGTGCGGCTCCTGTAAGCAAATGATGGATTTAAAAAATGCGTGGAGTGTCCGCATTACCGGGCAATGTCCTTCACTTATAATGCTGTGCGTTTACACTGTCCCATCTTCTCCCCTCACATCCCCAGTGCCTGCTTCTCAAAAATGATTACTATCATTGATTTATTTCCTGTCAGGCCAGCCGGTGGCGTGAGTAATGCATCAATTCATGATTGCCTGGCAATAGAGAATGTGCTTTGATTTCATCCTCATTTTAGAGCAGCTCTATGGACACTTGCTCTGATTAGATCCAACAGACAGAGTACACTTCTGATGTTCTAATGTTTCCTCACTAAAAAGGAATGACAATCGACAACTACTGTACTAACATCATATCTTTAAGAACACGGTCTGCTTCATACAGTATGTTGCATTCTTTTAAGAATCAACAGGTGAGATTTCGTACTTTCCCTTCAGATAAGCAGGAGATTGAACTTGGCAATGATGCCCTAATAATTGCCCTAATCAGCTCAGTAATTGAGCAAAATATCCCCTGGATAAAATAGGTTTATATGTGAATGTTGCTCTGCCTCTTTTTGCCGGGGCCGGAAGGTGATAGTCACAGGACTAGGGATGTTGGCAGACTAGCATGGACTACTGCCTCCCATGAGAATTTAAACACAGTTTGAGCAGTGAATACATTTAAAATAAAGATAAATAAACCACAGGATAAATACAGTTTATCTGCTATCGAATGAAGCAACATGACATGCATCCGGAAGATTTCATCAGGAAGATTTACTGGAATTTTTCAAATGAACAAAACTGATAAATCTGATGCAGTGACTTGTGATAATTTATTTTGAATGTCATTACTGCCGTGAAATATGTCTTTGCTCTAATGCGTACAGTATGTGTTCTTTACTAAGTATCTGAATTTCTATACGGAAAAAATAAGGTTTTCACTCCTAATTTATGTCCCATGTCAGGTTTTTTACATTACCCATGTTTCCTGAGTGGGAGGGATGGCATACCTTCTCTTTTGTACAGTAAATCACACTGACATTAGCTAATCCTGGGCCTCTCCGGGCTCATGAAACTGGACAAGGACAGTTAGACACTTTCCTCCGATTGTGTTAAGCTGCCCTGTGATGCAGCATGAGCAGAAGATTCATCATGTCAGAAGCATGCGTTAGTCTTCACTCTCCACACTTAGTATATGCTGTATGAACTGGCAGTTGAATGGGAAATAGCCGAAACCAGTTTAGGAAGAAAATTGTGCAGTGTGGATTTTACTTAAGAAATATCACGCTCAAGGTCACATCAGCAATGATGTTCAGTTCAACAGCATGACCTTGAGCGTGATATTGCTTTTATATGTCAATAAACATGAAATCGTAACAAATTATGATTCGTTTGCTTATTTAATCAGTTATTTGGCTCCACCATCACATCTTTTGCACTTGGTGGAACTTGCGTTAAGCTGGCAAATGACACTTGAGAGTTGGTGTAATTATTATTATTAAAACGCCTGTGAGGGGCATTAGTGACTCAGTGGTAGTTTTCTCGCCTCTTATGTGGAAGGCGAGTTCAATTCCCACCCAATGCCTAAATCCCAGTACGGATAAATATGTGAGGGTTGCGCCAGGAAGGGCATCTGGCGTAATACCTGCGCTGAGTTGTGAGTGGATCAGATGGCGCCTTGTGGAGACCCCCAGACTGGAGCAGCCGAAAGACTAACAGCAACAATTAGGATGTGAAGAGGAGTGATTCATATATTTGAATTTCCTTGTGCTGTTGTACTTTACTGTATATTTTACAGTATATCAAATTACTTGGATGAAACTAACTGTTAGGTTACTTTTTTTGCAGTTGCCAGTATACTAACACATACTGTATTTGCAGTACCATATTTTCTTTAAGATAATATACTGTATAGTCTGTGATTAATAGTCGGGGGGCTAGTAGTTAAAGTTTTGTAGTAACTACAGGACAGTTAGTTTTTTTTAACCTGACATACAGTATTTGAGTCCCTATCCACTAGCCTAGTGTTCATCCTAGTTACACATTTATATCTTCCACAAAAGGTTAAAAAATGTTGTTTTAAAAACAAAACAATGTACATATCGATAGCCCCCCATAAGAGCACATGACATTTTCCCCTAACTTAATCTATATACGTATCTCTATAAATGTCTATATATCCTCTTATGAGGAGGTTTAGGTATAATTCTTTTGCCAGGCTTCCCTCTGGTTGAGCACATTGATTAAGCTGATATTTATCAGATGCTTATAAAGATAAACAGTAAGAGGAATTTACAATGTACACGATAGTAAAGTTCAGATCTCAGGTGGTTGAAGCTTTTTCTATCTCTGATGTCAGGCAATATAATATAATACAAAATGTTTTACTATATTGCAAATAAAATAACATAAAATATAAAAAAAAAACACTCGCATGAATAAAAGGGAATGCCTGCACAACTGGGACCGGCAAGCCCAGAAGGCATGCTTTTGTCACAGGAACTGACGAGCACAGAACAGCAGAACAGTTGGGCAAAGAAAGAGAACAAGAGAGAAATTAGTCAAATATCATTCATCTGATGAGATAATATTCTACATGAATATCTAACCATGCCACAGGGAGGTGGATTTCAGCTGTGATGATATTAAGTGTAACTACAGTCTGGTTCATTTAGTGTTGTTTAATGTTTAAAAATGAGAGTTATAAGTACAATATGCAGATAATATGCATTGCTCATACTGAGCTATATACAGTACGTACATTCAATGTTTCAGAGAGACTAAAGATATGGCAAAATGTAATAGAATGAAGAAGATGCCACACAAAAGCACAAATGCAGTATAACAACTGAAGTGTATTAAATTCATTTATTGGTTTACTAAAACTAAATCATACCAATTATAGTTCTAAGGGTAATTAATTCATAAGCCAAGGTTATTATTTGTCACAAATCTGGATGGATTTTATTGTGTTTCCTTTCTTCTCTTGGCAGACTAGGCAGCAGGGTGGCACTCTGTGAAAAAGGGTATTTAATCAACCTGAACCTGCGACAGCTGTCATGGTGCCATGAGGCTTGGCCATGGTGGGCATTAATGAGGGCTGTGCCACATAAGCTGCATCTTTGAACACCGACCTTGGTCGCTCCAACACTTACAATCTCCCTCCATCTCTGCCAGCTGAACGGCGTTTAAGGTGTGTGCCGTCAGCGCAGCATGACTGATGTCATATTTCAAAGGTTTGTCAGGTCAGTCGTGTGATTCATTGTTGGAATAATTATGTAATAATGATGACAGTCATTTTGACTGCCTCTCTTAAAGAAAACCTTGATGGCAGTTCATCAAAACCAAAAAAGTGGGAGGTCAGACAACATCATCTTTCAACATCACATCAAACATGAGAACATATATTAAGTAATCCAAACGTTTTATTTCTAACTATGCAGCTGCGCTCACTAGGACTCCACGGAGCAGCTGAACTGACATGGCTAGCTTCATTATGTAAACCAACATCACACCAAGCCCAGAGGCCCAGGTGAAGTGTCAGCACTAATCACATATAAAAACAACCGAACCAGAGGCAAAACTATTTTCAACAATGCTGCGAGCAACATGGGTCTGTTTACAGAAACTATATATGCAGTAAATTGATTAAAGCTGGCAAACCTTTTACATTTAGATTACTTTAAGTAATCTCTTTACTGCAAATACTCTTTACTGCAGTTAATATTAATAACTTGAATGGAAAGTGGAGTTTCTCAGTATTTGGTGCACACTCAAGCTGGCATAAAACCTGATTGCATTACATTGGTGTGTCTCCAGAATATCTCACTACCTCACTCACTCACTCATCGTCTATACCGCTTTATCCTGTATACATTGTCGCGGGGGGCCTGGAGCCAATCCAAGGAGACTTAGGGCACGTGGCGGAATACAACCTGTACAGCGTGCCAATTCATCACTGGGCACAACCTGTACTGCAGGTCCTTCCTGTGGGAGAAAACCAGAGTACCCGAAGGAAACCCAACAAGCACGGAGAGAACATACAAACTTCATGCACAAAGAGACGGGAATCGAACCCTGGAGATGCAAGGCGGCAGTGCTAACCATTACACCACCGTGCCGCCTTCACCTGCACATGTGCTTATTAAAATAATAGTCTCACAAAAAAAAAAAAAATGGCTTCAGGGTGAAAAAAAAAAAAAGTCCTAGCTATATCATGCGCATTAGCTCGGCACTGAACAATTTTTGAAAGCTGCAGAGGAAAAAACTAAATTACTTATCATAATTAATGAATTTAACATGGCTAAATTAAATGATACATTTAATGAGCATGCACGATGGACATTAAGTGTATCTTTTAATTTGGCCGTTTAATAATAATTTTAATTATTATTAATTTCTTTTTATTTTAGCATGGACTTACGAAATGTTCATTAATGCACAACAGTTGGATGCAGCCCTTCTGTACTATCATGAGTGCTTCTGTGCTCTCGTACCAGGCAGGCAGAACCAGGAGTGAGGAGAGTTCATCAAAGGATTAAAGATCGCTGCTTGCCCTTTTTTCTTATTTATTCATTTACTTGTGGACAGTCACTATTGGTGGCTGCGTAGACAAAAGCTTGTCCTGAAATAAAAACATTAGGCGCATTGGTGACTATTTTATTTGCCATCTGGAGCCATGCTGGTGTTATTTTCAATGTATGACATTACATTTTATGAACCTCTCATGTGTTTCCAGCTGGTAAAGCCATATGTACCACCACCATATGTAAAATCCACATGCCTTCTGTTGTGACTTTTGGTCCGATGTTGAAAATGCCGGTTTTAACACTAAGTGAACCAGGACTTTATACTACAAAACCATAACGAATGCATAATTTTATAATTTGGTCTGAATCAAGCGAATCAAACTGCATTTGTGAACACAACCTTGCACCTGTTAACACACTGATCAGCCTTAACATTACAATGCAAAATATTATGCTCAGCATTTTGTGTGACCTTAGGGCAGCTCTGGCTCCTCAGGATCTGACTCCACAAGACGTTTGGGTGTGTGCTGTGGTGTCCGGCACCAGGATGTTAGCAGCAGATCCTTGTAGTGGTGGTGCAGGTTGTGGAGTGGGGCCTCCATGGATCAGACTTATCTGTTCAGTGCATTTTATTGAGATTAAGTTCCTGGTCGGTGACCTTGGGCTGTGTACATGCACATGATGGACTGTGGTGCACTGGGTGTTATGGAAGCCCTCTTTCCTGGCTAGCACTGACATTTTTGCCAATTATGAGCTGCATTGGCTTTTCTTTGGGATCAAAATGGAAAGGCTGGCTTTTAGTCCCTGTGGCCGTGGGAAAGAGCATTTCCACACACACACAATGAAAAGTGAACTCAAGTGATTGGGACTAAAGACCTGTGTAGCCTTATCAGCGAAGGTAATTGGGGACAAAAAAGGCATTGTGGAGCGTTGGAAAAGGTCATGTCTAATGTCTAATGAGTCCAGATTTATCCTATTCCATAGTGATGGGGACATCAAGCTAATAAGAGAGGCGGATGAAGTGATGCACCATTATGCCTAATGCATACTGTATAAGCCTCTGGGGGAAGTATTATGATCTGAGGTTGCTTTTGTTGGTCAGGTTTCAGCAACCTTATGTGCCGCAAACCATGAGGTCAGCTGACTACCTGATTATACTGAATGACACAGGGACTTGTGAGAAGATCATATATGTGATTTTTTTTTCATGTGACATTCCCCTTAAATATAACATTTAGTTGTGTACTTCCATTTCATCAAAACACTTTTGATGTAACAAATTACCAAATCAGTTCTGCATTCACTGTTCTGATTAATGACAAGAGAAACATACAGTAGAGGGCATGTGACACAGCTGGGATTGAAACCCATAAACCGCTTGTACTAAGGGGCAGGATACAGTGGCACAACACAATTAGAGACAATGTCCCTTTATATAATGTTGTGATTAATTCATTATTTATTGTTTGTAATGAGTTGTCAACTACTGTTGATGTAAAAATTGGATAATTATAAGGGAAATGACCTCAGGGAGAGATATTACACTGCAAATTACACTTCATGGTCTCAGGGAGACTGCACAGATGCCCAAATTCCTTTACAAAGCTGCAAAATCCACTTTGCTATCGGACAGGGAAGTAAACCCGAGTAACAGGAGGAACTGTTGTGTGAGAAGATTGGGGAGAGTGTTATTACCCAAGCAGCTGTTAGGATCTAATGAAGTTGCGGAGACCATAATGTCCAATTTCCTCGGACTCCCGTGTCTGAATATTTATTGGTTCTTGTCCAACAGATCAGTTGATGAATGATTAATTTCTCTCCTTTTTCTCCTTTCACACTTCCCTATGAGGGATTAATCTCTTTTTAAATTAATCTTTTAATCCTTTCCTATGCAATATATTTCTCTTCCCAAAAAAAGGTCTTTTTTTTTTTTTTCTTGTGCACATGTTGTATTTAACTCAGTCCTTCTGTTGAGTTTTGTAACATTGCTAATATTACTGTACACTCCTCTTGGAAATTTTTTTCCCCGAAAAAAAAAAAAAAAAAATTTTTGATGGAAAAAAAATTATACTTGAACCTAGTTTCACGGACGGACCTAAAAATAAATAAATAATAAAAACCATGCTGCTTTTGAGTATGCACATTCTCATCACCGCTACGGGTCGCACAATTATCCGTATTTAAGCAGTAAAATCCCAAGATGTCTAGATTAGCAGGCATTTTCATCGGGACCTTGTTGCTGTGTTTCACTCTGACTGCTCATATTCTAAGGGGACATACATTACCACTCAGAGCGATGTAATGTGTGAGCGCACTTGTTTTATTGTAATTAAAATCTGGCCCTGAAGCTGAGACCTGCAAAAAACTCATAAATTTCCATCCTGTGGGGCTCTGCAGACGATTCCACATCAGTCTCTTTTACAAATGTCTCCTTTTTATTAGCGCTTCTGACATTTAAAAGGGATTGTTAGCTGGAGCACCATCACTTGACTCAAAGTAGTGCTTATGTGGAGGGGAAACTGAATACTGTGTGCTGCTATAAAATATGAACGGATCCGAAGTTCTCATTAGGAGCTCCTCAATGACCAACATATTCAATTTTATTTATTTATTTATTTTTTTTTTGCCATTGCATTGCTGTCACCTACAGATGGTTTGCGGTTATTTTCTTATATTCATAATGGAATTTATAGTCATAAATTTCCCCTGTATTTGAATTATCGGATGAAAATAATAGGATTACAGTCTTGCTGTTAGCGTGTGATGCGTCTAATTAATGTAAATTATTAGCACAAGAACACATAGTGCGAAACAGCAGAGGGCATTTATCTGTATCCGTGTAAGTCCTTATCTCAGTGCCAAAAGTCACCAAAGATGAGCTGACCAGCTGAGGATGTTAGCGATAACGACAGTCATGACTCGGTTAATTATCATGCTAATTACTCCAGCAATGTGTTGGATGGTGGGTTTCCTCAAATTGGACATTTTCCTCGCCTCACTGGGAGCCACAGACATCTCATTATATAATGTTTATAGTCTGCTTGTAATAGGGATGTAAGTGAGTATAAATACATTATTAGGAGAAAACAGTTAATTTGTCTTAAATAGATACAAATATTTGGGTTCGGTTTTTTTTTTTTTTTTGTTTGTTTTTTTGGGAGGCTTCCAGAATAGGATGCAACAGTTGCAGGACGCAGAAAAAAAGTGAAAAGTAACAGCGTGGAAACAGACAGATCTAAAATTTGTAGGACAGAATGCATGTGACATAAGCACGAGTAACAACATCCTTAATAACACCCTGTTATATTTGTTATACAGTTTGGGGTTTAAAAAAGGCACACATACACTTTTCTAGCTATGAACTAAGGTTAACGAACTGCAAATGGCATTTCTACATTTCTACAGTTTTTCCAAGTGTTTTCTAGTGTTTCCAGGGGCCTGGATTTTCCTGTTTAATAATAAAAACATGGCAGCATGGTGTCTTAGGTCTAGGTGTCTTACTGTCGCCTTGCACCTGTCGGGTCCGGGTTCAATTTCCACATGGAGTTCTCCACATGCTTGGTGGATTTCCTCCTTGTACTCCGGTTTCCTCCGACAGTCCAAAGAAATGCAGATTAGGCTAATTGGCGTTCCCAAATTTCCCCTAGTATGTGTGTATGTGTGTATGTGTGTATGTGTGTATCCTGCGGTGGATTGGCACCCTGTCCAGGGTTTACCCCGCCTCGTGCCCTAAGTCTCCTAGGATAGGCTACAGACCTCCCGCGACCCTGAATACAGGATAAAAATGGTATAGGCGATGAGTGAGTGAGTAAGAAAAACACACAACGTTTTCAGCAGACCTTTATCCTTGAGGTCATTTTTACTGCAGCAATTTAAATCTGCAGGGGAAAAAAATATTATAATCAAATTGTTACACAATTTTATTTTTATGTATTTTATGTTTCTTTGTTGACTACCTAAATAGCCCTTTAAATAAAATATAACCCCCACCCAACCGCTTATACAGTCAGAATACCTATTATGTGACAAAGGAAAAATGTACAAATCAACATCAAATCTCGTCAAATGAGAAACTTTTTTGTCTATTATATTCGTTCTGAGTACTGTATATTTTTTGCTATTTATAACATTTGGAAAGAAAAACGACTCTTATTAACAGTAATAGTGTTATACATTATTTAGAGGGTCAATTCGACCTCAGAAAAATCTTTAGAAAGTAAATATTCCAAGACCCAAATTCTCTGTCCTCTCTGGTACTTATTTCCATCTTTGTGCATTGTGCTCATCAGCGGACATTTTCCTTTTTGTGGAGCAATAAAAAATGTGGTTATAAAATATAGTTCTACCCAGGTACATACTTTGGTACAACAGTACATGAACTATAATACTCTGCATGGTTTTAACAAATAAGTAAGAAACACATACCAGTATACTGGCACAAATATTTTATACATGTGAAGCGGCTACAAAATTCAACATCTAATATACCTTACCAGAATGTGACATCGTCTATACTATACCAGTCACTAACATCTCTAATATGGTACAGTATGTACAAACATCCCATATTAGATACCTGCTGAGCTTTAGCAGGCATTGTGGTATCCAATAAGTACCTTACTATACTATACAAGCCTTTTCACCATAATACCTATCTTGGTACTCTATAAGGTCCTATGCTTCCTACCATGGAGTACCATGTTAATACTATAGTTTACTGCCATTAGACATTCTCCAGAGTTATGTGAGGGCATGGATTGCAAAGCATGGGTAACTGTTGAATATCCTGTATCGCTGTGAGTTTTTCATCCTCTCGTCAGCCCTGTCTTGTTTCCCTGTCATCAAAGCTATCATACAAGAGAAAACATGGAGATGAGGTGGCTGGAAATATTGCCTTGCCAGTGTATCCTAAAGCCTTGCTGTTTCTTCGACTTTTGACTTGTGTTTCCCTCCCTACTATTGGTATCATTGGGTAGATTAGGGCTGAAAAGCAGCAGGAAATTTTTTTAAAGATTATTAAATTAAGAAAAAAAAAACAATGTGTGTAAAAAAATTGCTACTTTTTTATAAACCTAAAACAGCCTGGGATCGATTGACCCGAAAGAACATTGATGCATATAAAATTTGTGAATCCAGTTGACTCCACTAAATTAGGAAAAGTCATCAAGCAAAAAAGATCTATTTATTTACAGACGCTAAACATTGAATAGGGGAAATTCGACCCCACGGACAAAGAAGGGTTAAGCTACTTTTTAAATAACATTTGTCCTAGTGGGCACCACGTGAACATTATAGCCTCTATAATATACCTCCCAGAAATGTGTGTTACAACCCATGGCAACGCAGCTGTACAGTAGCACATGTACTGCAGCATCAGCACCCAACTCTGACCTTGTACGGCAGGACGACAGCAGATCCCCCACTGATTCCTACAATAGGCACAGACGTCTGCGTCGAGATGAAGTCCAGGATCTGCGCCACAGCCTCAGAGCCGATGTTGTCCTCGAAGACCACGCCATGCACGCGATTAGCAGCCAGTGTGTCACAGATGCGTGTCAGAAGTGCCCGAGGATTGCTGTCATTCACCAGCACTGTGATGGGGTTCACTTCCAGAGGCAGGTCCAGAAAGTTCTCCCGGCTCAGACGCCCTTTAATCTCCACCTGGTAGGCAGACCCACTGAACACCACCGCTACATTCACAGTTGGATCAGGCATCGGGAATGGCCTGCCCCAGCAGCAATGCCAGGCACAGAGTAACAGCAACAACAGCAGTGGCGGCCACAGAGCATCGCTCAGGAGGCCTAAACGAACGCCCATCTCACTCGCCTACTGCCTGGAGGGGAAAAGAAGCAAAACACAAGAAATAGAGTTTTTGCTTTCATGAGCACAATAAGCTTTCTTATCAGCGACAGTGACTGAAAAGCTGAAAGCAAGATTGCTTGATAATTAAATAATTAGCATCATTTACAAGTACAGAGTACAAAAATATAGGAACAAAAAGTGAAAATAGTATTGCACCCTTAAGCAAATAGGATCACTGGAGATAATATAATTTTTCATACACGCAAACATTTCAGGTGTCACTGATATGTTACTAGATTTGACATTTATAGTGCTACTCAGGATTCCTACAAAAATACTAATAATCGTCACATTAATGCAGAAACTGGAAAAAAAATTCTTTCTTATTTTGTTTCTATTCGTTCCATTTGCTAGATCTCCCTTAAAAAATACTTATACTTACTGTAATTACCTAATTCCATATGTTATTTCATAATTTTGAAATCTATATTGTTGTTCTAGAATGTAGAAAGGAAATCACTAAGCAAAAAACACTGAATTCGAATGTGTGTCCACACTTTTGAGTGGTCCTGTCAAACATCATACAACTGCAACCCAAATTCACATTTTATCTTTTAAAAGTTACCACATAGGTCAACATTTTTTTTTATATAGTGAAATATTATACATTAATATTTAACATTTTAAGAAGAAATCAAATTTTGCTAAACGTTGAAAATATTACATGTAGTAATGTGCTTAAAGCGTTCTATACAGTACCAGTCGAAAGTATTAGACACATATACTAATTCAGTGTTTTTTGTTTTGTGATTTATTTTTATGCATCCTAGAACAATAATCGATTTTTCTAAACCATGAAATAACACGTAACTCCTCTGCTGTGGAGGAGAAGTTCGTTTAGGGTTACCAGCCTCAAAAATCACGAATTAACAAACAGCACATCAGATTAGAGCCGTTATGAAGGCTTTACAGATCATAAGTAGCAGATACATCTCAATATCAACTGTTCCAAGGAGATTATTGCATATTTAGGATGCCTTCAGCACTGACTCACAATGTAGAAAGAAAATACAAATCAGGGAACGACGATGGAATTAGAAGGTGTGTCCGAACTTTTGACTGGTATTGTATATCAGGGACCCATTTATTCTAGATATTGCTTCGTATATTGATCTGGATATCAGGATTTTTTTTTTATTCCTGAATTATCCTCCAACAGACAAGGACAAGGAGGAAAAGTTTTAATAACACTTTGTAACCTCATCCTTCCTTTGGTTTATAGCCAGTTTTAGCTTATCAACAACCTTTCCATCTCTGTTCTTCTTGCAACGAACAGGCCATTAGTAGCTTGGAGAGGAGATATTTTTAGACAGGCACGTGTAGACTGGGGCATTCACCCTGTGCCCTGCCGGTGGACAGCAGCTGCACTCGCAGCCGTCACTCTGTAACAGCACAGCCCGACAGATGGTGGACACCATGAAATAAAATCTCATTTTGACTAAACAGAGAACATGAAGCTCGATGCCTCCTCGCCATTTTTTGTTTTAATTTTATAGGGCAGTCCGACTTAATCTTCCAAATGAAAAGGTCATGTGCCTTGTTATGGTGCCAAGAAATTTGTGTTCTCGGAATTTACCAGCTGTAGTGTTCATCTCGTTTGAGGCTTCTACAGTATGCACGGTGCGTTGCATGGGTATTCACAAGCATTCTTCACGTTTTGAAGTTTTACCAGCATAATTAGCATTGTACACTCATTGTCTGCTTCATTACAAACACCTGTACTCTCGCTAATGCCGCCAATTACTGATACTGAATCTGGATAGTAGAGGATTGAAAAAGTCCACTATAGTCCTGTTCCTGGTTGACAGAAATGGAAGCCAACTGTTGTTGTAGCGCAAGGTTTAATGTGTTGTGCATTCTAAGTTGCTTTTCTGCTTACAGTAGTTATTTGGGTAACCACAGCTTTCCTAACAGCTCAGATTAGTCTGGCAATTCTCCCCTGACGTCTGTCATCAACGAGGTATTTCCATTCACAGAACTGTTGCTCACTGGAGGTTTAGTTTTTTGTGCACCATTCACTGTAAACTCTAAATGCTATGGTCAAAGTCACTATGATCATATTTTTCCCCCAGGCTGATATTTAATGTGTTCATTAAAAATGTAAAGAATATGACACACCTGTGCACTTGAAGAAGCCATAAACCAAAGTCAGTGAGCTGGCAATGTAGGCAAGCACACTAATAGCCAAAGGGGTCAATACTTATGCAGACCAAATTAGTTTAACCTAGCAGCTCTAAAAAACAAAACCACGATTTTCACGTTAACCTTATTTATACTTATAAGATGGCAAAAGTGTTAAATATTTAAAACTAACATAATGTGTATGTGCGTAAATCATAACTTGGGTAAAATATTAATATACAGTATATACGTATATATGTCTATTAGACCCCAGAGCAAGTGGTTGCAGAAATCCTGTTGCTTTACTTCAGGTTGCGTAGAAGTGAGACTAATCTTATCATGCTGACCAAATTTACCATGTGTCATGAGCCAGACAGTGCATAATCCCACCCATAATCCCCTCCCTGTCATGGCCCGTGGCCTAATAGTATCACTTCATCAAGTGTGACGGAGAAGACCTGCTTAATGCTCATATGCTTATACCAGCTTTAACATAAAATGACAGGACATCTTTGAAAGTAAATAATGTCCGAGGCTGTTTTTCTGGTATTTCCTCCCAAAGTTCAATGTCCACGTAGATATCGAATTATCATACAGATTTATTTTTATCAATTATAGAGTGAAGTAAAATAGATTTTAGTTGGCATGAAGCTGTGTTACGATACGTTGGGCACAGCAAATGTTCAACTTTCATGATAACTGACAGTAGCCCAGAGCAGAAGTGATGTCAGAGCAATGATTTTTACGATATGACATTGTTTGACAAAGTGAGATACAGTATAATTCTGCTCCTAAAAAATGTATGAATACTTACGTCAATGCCATGACTTTGTAGTGACAGTTGTGAATATTTTCTTTGCCCCTAAATTAAAGTGTGGTTGGTTTTGACGTTTGACATATCATTGCCATTATGTCCCTCTGATATAGCAGAAGTGCACTGGGCTACAGGTATTAGAGTTCTAATGTCAGCGCGCAATCAGCTCCTTAAGTATCTTAGCACAACCCTTTGCCAACATACATTAAATCTGCCATTTAACTCTGGAGTTATGTCAGCTCTACTTCAAAATAACTTATTTTACAGAATTACAACAAGACATAGATTCATATACAGACGGCAGTGGTGGCTCAGAGAATCGAGGCTCTGGTTGGCTGAACTGAGGATTGATGGCTTGAGCCTTGCCAATGCTGGGTTGCCACTGTTGGGGCCTTTTGCAAGGCCTTCCCTCCCACGTCTCATACAGGACAACTTAGCCGCTGCATGCAGTGCCAGTCCCAAGCCCGGTTAGGAAATGGGAGGACTGTGACAGGAAGGGCATCTGGCATAAAACCAGTGGCAGCTCAAATGATTCAATGTGAGCTTCCCAGGAAAAAGGGGACAAAATCCAAGAAAAAAAAAAAAATAGACTCAGCTTCAGAGCAAGCCAGAGGTGACATCCACAAAGAGACAATGGAGAAGGAGTCAAAGAGTGTTAACAGCCTTAAAAGGAGCATATGAGTATGAGCATATTAGGAAAAGAAATTCAATATGATAATGGTAGCAGTAGATTGGCAGCTAATTGGATAATTAACATTAAATAGAAGAGTACAGAAATACAGCCATTATTACCCTTAATTGCCACTGATTATGAATATACAGAAATACAGTACAGTGTGTGTGTGTGTGTGTGTGTGTGTGTGTGTGTGTGTGTGTGTGTGTGTGTGTGTGTGTGTGTGTGTGTGTGTGTGTGTGTGTGTGTGTGTGTGTGTGTGTGTGTGTGTGTGTGTTTGTGTGTGTTTGTGTGTCTGTGTGTCTGTGTGTTTGTGTGTGTGTATGCATGGCGCCCTAATACAGACTGGTGTACCATCCAGGGTATATTCCTTCCTCACAGTAGGCTCAGAATGACCCTCACCAGGATAAAGCTGAATGAATGAATAAACCTTTTAATTTAACCTCACAAACACTGTTAATCATGAAAAGACCACTGAAAAAGTTCAATAGAAAAACAATTAGAGGCTTCATTTCTCCCTGGCTGCTGCTGTGTATGATATATTCTTCACACATTTAATCATGATAGAAGAGGAGCGGGGAGGAGGAATTCTGAAGGGTGCCTACTGGAGGGATTATTACGCAGATTGTCTGAATGATTCAATGAATTAACTGAATGCTTTAGCAGTGTGGGTTATTCAAGTTAAACAGAAGAATATTGTATACAGCAACAGAGAATACATTTCTTTATTATATCAATTTCGGTGTAAGAAAATTGTATATTTACATTTATATTTCTTAAGAAGAAGCCATTATATCATACTTTACAGTACAGTGAAATTTTTTCTTCTCATATAATAGGTAGAAAGCTGTGGTCAGACTGGGGACTCCGCCATGATACAGCTCAGTGGAAGCAGATAGGGTTAAGGGCCTTGCTCAAGGGCCCAATTTGGACCTTCTGATCAGTAACCCAGAACACTGACCCACTGAGCTACCAGTGATTTCCTTTAATGTTCTTTTCAGCTTACACTGTACATACTAGTCTTGAGGGACATTTCTATGTATACAAGTTGCTTATCAGTTATTATCAATTTTTTTTATTACCAAAAAATAATTTTGTCAGTTTATTTGTTTAAAAAAAACATTAAATTAAAATAAAAAAAGGTTTTATTGCATAATTGACATCCAGGCTAAGAAGTTGTAGCCGAAGTGACTTGACCTTTAACCGAATTAGTGAGGCTGCTACCGACCAACACTAATTGTCATACAATACTCCTGACCCTTATAATCTTTTCTTGACTTTTAAATTGCACTCACATGAAACCATGATAAATTTATGCTCCCTAGACATGTAATCCAATCTACGAATCCGCATGTGTCCAAGTCCTCTCTTTCACTCCATCTCTCTCTCTCTCACCCTCAGAGCTTAAAACTGTGTCATTCTCTCTGCCTATCCCCCGTTTCTGTAGCAATTTTCTAATGCGTGACCTCTCTCTCTCTCTATCTCTCTCTCTCTCTATCTCTCTCCTGCTCTTGGCGCTTTTGCTGTACGGCTTGGCCTGAGAGCACACAGCCCAGATTAGATCAAGGCAAGAGTCAAAGGACCGAGATCGCCACCCAACAATTCACAAACCGTCTCTTCTGCTCTAATGTCAGCGCATATTTCAGAACGTAAGATAAAGATCTTTCGCTCTCAAATTATAGAACAAGACAGGGACATTTTCTTCTTTTCTGATAGATTCATCTCAATCCCAAATAACTACAGGACTCTTTAAGTTTGCTGGTTTACCACCCTCTAGTGGGAGAGTTGAAGAGGAAAAGCAGACAAAAGGAGAAAACTCAATAAATATCGGTCTGCCACAATTATGTTGTTTTTTTTGTTGTTTTTTTTTTTTATATAAACTGGATATAGACATAACTAAGTGTAGAAATGCAGCCAAAGCTCAACTAATCAGTAAACCACAAAGGAAAATATGAAGAAAGGAATGTTTGTTAAAAATATTGCTAAAAAAGTTTACAACAATAATTTAATTACATTAAATGTTTTCCTTGTTTTTTAAGGCAATGTAATTATTGGACTCCTAACGTAAAAGCAAATCACAACCTTGTGTCACCCACAGATCATTGCTCTATTTACAGTAACCAACCTACTACTCCACATACTGTAGCTCTATTTTTCCCTTATAACTATTTTCCTTTTTCTCATAGCCCCTTAGTTAGTGTTTACCCTTAATACAAGGTTCCCAGGTTTAATTCATTTAGCTCTCAAAACATGTTAAAGCAATTTGAAGCACTGTGCAGAAGCATCAATCATACAGTAATTATTATTGATTATAATTGGCTGCAGATGAATTATTATTTTGTAAAAGAGGCAGATAATTGGTGTATGTAAAATAAAAAAGAAATCAATAAACCTGAGCTATAAATAGGCTAGCTAAGGTTACCCCGATTTTTGAATACCTTGAATACAGTGATATTGTACCTCAGCATACGAATTTAATCCGTTCCAGAGGTGATTTCTTAAGGTGAAATTTCGTATTGTGAAACGCATTTTCCCATATTAAATAATGCAAATGCAGATAATCAATTCCAGCCACCCAAAAAGATTACCAATATTACTTTTTTCCAACACTATAATCATATTTTCGAATATAAAAACAATCAAGGCATTTAGAAAAGACATGTAAATGAAGTAAAATATAAAATAAATAGACATTAAATCTCAATTAACCTTAATTTATGATTCCTCTTGGCACCGGCTGCTTTTAAAACAAAACTGAAAGTGACTCCCTTTTCTTCTTGCTGCCGTGCTTGATAACATTCTCGGGAGCCATGGTGCTATGTCTTCACTAAATCTTGCACACAAATTATGTAAACCCGTTTGGAGCCAATCACATGCCAGCAACCCAGTGCATTTAAGCATGTGGGCCTGACAAAACAATCTTCTGAAATTCAAACCGAGCATCAGGATTGAAATCAAAGGTAAATTAAGTGACTTTAAATGTGATGGTTTTTGGTGTTGGTCTCAGTATTGGTCTTAGAAACTGCTGATTTACTGGGATTTTCATGCACAACCATCTCTAAGGTTTACACAGAAAAGTGTGAAAAAGAGAAAATGAGTGAATGTTTCTCTGGGTGGCAATGAGTTGCTGCTGCCAGAAGAATGGCCAGATAGATTTGAGCTAATAGAAGAGCAATAGTAACTCAAATAACATCCTGTTATAGCCGAGGTATGCCAAAGAGCATCTCTGAACATGCAACACATCAAAGCAGAAGACAACATCAGGCGCCACACCTGTCAGATAAGAACAGAGAACTGAGGCTACAATTCACATGGGATCACCAAAATTAGACAACTGAAGGTTGGAAAATTGCCTGGTCTGGTGAGTCTCAATTTCTGCTGTGGTAGGATCAGAATCTGGCATAAACAACATGAAAGCATGAATCCATCCTGCCTTATATCAACAGTTCAGTGAAGAATGTTTACTTGGCACACAGTGGGCCCCTTAGTACCAATTGAGCATTAATTTATGTACTGTTGCAAATTAACTCCATCCCTTTATGACCACAGGTTAGTGTGCCAATGTAACAAAACTAAAATCACTTCAAACTGATTTCTTGGACATAAAAATGAGTTCAAATGGCCTCCAGAGTCACCAGATCTCTATCATTCTATCATACCTCAGATCTCAGGATGTGCAGCCGACAAATCTGCAACTGGTGTGTGATGCTATCATGTCAGTATGGACCAAAATCTTTAAAGAATGTTACCAGCAACTTGTTGAATCTATTCCATGAAGAATTAAAGCAGTTCTGATGGCAAAACGGGTTCCTACCCTGTACAAGCAAGATGAACCTAATGAAGTGGCCAGTGAGTATACAGTATATTCAAATTAGGCTCCAAAATGAAATCATAGAACATTCAGTGATATAAATTAATGAATGAATTAATCAAATATGAAAATGTTACTTTAAGGGAAGCTGTATTATGTAGAAGACTGAGGAGGACACCCTTATGGTACGCCAACATTTATAATACTTATGCCTCCCGTGTCCTCCCAAGGTCCCCAAACACATAGCAGTTAGATAGTTGCACAGTTTGATTAACACATTTTGATTTTCCAATAACTTTCTTTTCTAGTTCAATTGAGCTGTTTTAAACTTTCTTTATATATATATATATATATATATATATATATATATATATATATATATATATATATAATTTTGTCTGTGTTTTAACTTACTGTTCATATTGCATATCCATTTAATTACATTTAAAATGTAATATCAAAAAACAGATCACACCATCTCATCAAAACAATAATCCTGCAACTCGAAAACTGTACCTATGTGTAGCGTCTTTGTTTTATTGCACAAGAATTTCATTATACTGTATCAAATAAAGGTTCTGGTACCTTCATGCATTCCCAAGCATCTCCGGTTATAAAACTTTATATAGTATACAGTAAATAATACAGAATACGGATAATATCTGGTACTCGGATAATGTCATGGTTTTGCACGCTCAGAATCAATATATGCTCGAGCTAAGCTTTAGGCTGTCATACAGAAGGGTAAGACATGACACGATAATGTGGTTAAGCTAATAACTTGAAACTAACAACTTCAAGTATGGATTAGGCAAGCAAGGGTTAATAGCTGGTGTTGGCCACCCGGCCAGAATATGTCTCTAATGTGGACAGTGATAGAGGGCCAAGATTAAATTTCTTGGTTTGGCATCCGAACAAAACATCTCAAAGCAGCATTATATTTGTCACAACCCATTACATCAGACCTCTATTTTTAAGTCTATGTTGTTTTTTGTGACAGACAAAACTTGGAATTACAAGTTTTAAGTCTACTTGTCATCAAATCACTTCTGGCAGAGGGCCGCAAGGATTCAACTTGTCCATCACTGTGCCTGACAAACCAGTTCAGATACAGGGTGACAAGTGGACAGATGGGCACAAGGGCATGTGTCCTGGTTTTATTAGGACTAATGAACAAAACAATAGAATAAACAAAGTCATGACAAGCCCTAGACTTTCAAACAAGTCCTACCACTAACAGTTTAATACAGAAACAGAAATACTAACAGTGATTAGTCTAGGGTTTTAACTGAGATTTCAGACTTTAACTGAGATTTCAGATAATTAGGGATCAATAGTAATAAAATCAAGTTAGGATCGGCTCTAGAGTGTGGTGATGATGTTGGCTGAAGCTGGAGACATGGACGTAACACCATGTACCTACAGTACTATATGATATGAGGTCTATTTGAACCTTTTGGTCTGGTGAATTTTACATAAATTAATTGTAAAATAGTCCTGTAATTCAATACAAATGGTTTATTTGGATTGAAAATATCTAAACAAATATGTGCACACATTTTTTGGTATGATTTTTATATGTTTCTTCATTTGTATGTTCATCTGTTTTGGAAAGTGTGTCAGAAAGTTGCACTTGGCAAGTAATTAAGACTAATTGATAAACCAATATAAACAATATATGCGCACAAGGTTTTTACTTCCATGAAGACATGTGGTCGTACATGAAGTCTGTGCATCCACGAAAGATTAATTTCACTTACATGAGCAATGCATTTACTGTGCAGTGCATTCGTAGTGCTCATTTAATAATTCTTAAGATAACTGCCTGATCAATTATTTTTTTGGGAAATAGAAGCAAATTAATTAATTTGAACAACTTGCAAACAAATACTAACACAGAACAGTTTAGTACAGAAACAGAAATACTAACAGCGATTAGGGTTTAAAAAAAACTTTGTACATCTCTATTTAAAAAAAATAAAATATAGTTGCAAGCAACGATGACTGGCCCAAGCACCCTGGGCCATTCCCACCCCGGGCACATCGCACAACCTGTGTTATTTGAGTGCGTTAAGATCTCGAAAAAGCCATCGCCACTCGGTTGCACCTCACAACCTGCACACATCACACACTATACAGGGCTAATATCAGTTTGGGCCCTAAATATTTGTTGAGTGTGTGCGTGCGTGTGTGCGTGTGTGCGTGTGTGCGTGCGTGTGTGCGTGCGTGTGTGCGTGTGTGCGTGTGTGTTGTGCGTGTGTGCGTGTGTGTGTGGTGTGTGTGTGGTGTGTGTGCGCGTGAGTGTAAACATTTGTAATATGGGTGTATGTATGTATGTATGTGTGCATGTGTGTGATGTATGAGGGTGTTTGCGTGTGTGCGTGCGTGCATGTGTGTGTGTGTGTATGTGTGAGGGTGCGCATTAGTGTGTAAGGGTTAGTGTGTGTGAGAGTGAAGGAGAGAGGTGTGTGATGTGTGGATGTGTCAGTCTGTGTGTGACGAGTAAATGTGCTTGTGTTTGTTCTTGTTTGTGTGTATGGTGTGAGTCTGTGGTGTATTAACATTAGTGATGTGTGTGTGTGTGTGTGTGTGTGTGTGTGTGTGTGTGTGTGTGTGTGTGTGTGTGTGTGTGTGTGTGTGTGTGTTAACATTTGTGATGTGTATGTGTGTACAATAGGCCGCAGATGCTGGAAGAAAAGCTTCACACTATGATGCTCCTGAATGTGATGTCACTGAAGGTGTCACTGAATATAATGTCACTTAATATAATGCCACACAGAAAGTTATTAAACATTTTTCGGCATACGTTTGAGATAATATATATATACTGTACATAAATACGACTGAATTGAGAATAGAATTTCCTGTATTTTTCTCTTATTAAATATGAAGGTGCCCATTTATAATTACTCATACACAGCATTTATTTCTCCAGACCAAGTATTTCTACACCCCAAACTAAAATGAGACATCATGTTTCAGTCCCTCGCTGATGCTGGCAACAACTTTTTAGTGACATCATCTTTTTAGTGACATTGTAGCTCCTTTTTATTGACATCATCCATTTGGTGTATTATTTATAAATATTACAAACCTCCTGTGATAATATTACACTAGGGACATATAATATGTCCACCGTTCCCTTTGGGTAAGGGGAATACTGGTATACAAATACTTCAGTCATGGTTGTAGGGTTTGATTTATGTGACATTGAGAGATTTGCTCTGTGATGATCTCTAGCAATTAAGGAAGACAAGGGCTTTAGCATATGTCACAATATTTGCACATATGCTTTAAGTGATTTGATCAATAGGTTGAACATGATAAGCATAACAGATGTGATTAGGCTTTCTGTTGCATGTAATTATAGCTTTTTGATTGTTTACCTGTACAACGGCACTAAAAAATCCTGTTTTTATCCAGGGGTTTATGAGGTTTATACTATAAGCTACCATGGAATCAGATGCTTCCTCACATGATTAGAAACCCCAGATGAACTATACTGTAAAGATAGGTTTGTTTCATTACAGTTCAGTGATCATCTCGCACATCCAGAGTTGGAGTTTGAATTTTGCTTTTTATTCATGGGGTTTGCATGGTTCCCATATGTTTCCAAAGACATGCGTTGTAAGCTTATTGGCATTTTAAAATTGCAATCGGTTGGTAGACCCATGAACTGGCACTGTGATTTTCTCTAAGCTAAAATTTATTATCATTTTTCTTCCGTTTTAGCTTAAAGAGCATTTAAAATTTTGCTTAACCTAACATTAAGGACATTTAAAAAAACAGTGATGCTAATATTAAATGATGTATAACACACGAATGGTGTGAAATACACAAATCTCTCAGCATTAGCGAGGGTACTGTTGTACTGAATATCAGTATGATTCGATCAAAGACACAAGGCCGCAGGTTGAGTGCCAAAGATGTCAGAGCTGTGCTGATAGTCAGTACAACAGCATGACCTTGAGTGTGATATTGCTTTTGTGCCACAGTTCTAAAAATGCATGTTACTGTGAAGAGATTTTGATCTTTTGTATATTTAATCAGTTATTTGGCACCGCCATCAAATATCCTTTCGCGACTGGAGGAACTAGCTTTGAGCTGATGACTGACGGTTAGTGACTGATATTTAGGTGTAATCAACAGGGATGAAATTAATTTTAAATTCTGTTCTGGTGTTGAATCCCAAATAGCATAAAATGAAAAGCCCCTTGTCCCACACACCAAGTAGGGACGTTGTAAGGGCATATCAATTGTAAGACTAGCTGTGAATCGGAGTAAAGTCAAATGTTGGTTGTGAGTGTTTTGCAAAACAAGCTAAATTTTGAAATAAATTTTAACTTGGTAAACGAGCAATGTCTTGAAATACAAGCAGAATTGTGGGTAATCTCTCATGCTCAGCCTCAGTGCGATTGAGTCACTTGTACACAGTAGACCCCTTCCTCCTACTCTCTTCTCTCTGGTCTCAATCACTACAGGCACAATTCTTTTTCAAAGGTAAAGTGCAGCTTAATTTGTTTTATAAATTTTGTCTTAATTATTTTTACATTAATATTTTTGGGTTGTGGAACGAATTGTCAGAATTTCCATTATGGGGGAAATCTGCTTTGATATACGAGTGCTTCTGGAATGAATTAGGCTCGCAATCCAAGGTTTAAACATTTAAACATTTAAAACATTCCACTGGTGTGGTGCTCTGTAACAGCAGTCAAGGAATGCCAAACAAATTACAACACCTTACTGTTTTCTAACCATAAATAAATAGTGTTTAATAGGTAATGATTGCCCTGCTGAAAAATCCAGCTTTGGATTTTTCTGTCCAACTATCAGCAACCAAAACAGGCTGAGCAGGTCAAACCAGTGGATAGAATCCATTAATAGAGAGATTGTGAAGCAATTCTTGAACATTTTTCAAACAATTTAGTCAAGACATGGCTGGAAGGTACCACCCTACCACATGTGTTTTGGCAGATAGTAGCTGATCAGACCAAGCTGATTTTTTCATTAGGGTTTTCCATTACAGGTTCACTGGTGGCTCAGTGGTTAGGACTCTCAGTAATTGAACAGAAGTTTGGTGCACTCTGACCCCAACTTCTTAAGAAGCTGGAATGTCTGACGAAATGAATTTCACAATGCTGCGACATATGACAAATAAATATATTTGTGACAAATAAATAAATATGTGACAAATAAAATAACTTAAACTTATAGAGTTGCTGTAATGTCTTCTTTGATTATTGAAGAGACATGCAGCAAGTGTGGGACCACATGGAACCGAACAAATAACAAGAGCTTACCTTTCATTACAGGAGCTCACTTTCATTACTTTTTTCGGTGGAGGCAGGAGATTAAAGATTATAAAGTGCAAGAGATCATATTAATGGTGGTTTGCTTTTTGTATTCATCAATTATTGAATGTAGCTTAAAAATATTAAATCTAATTTAATCCATTTTTTATTGAAGCAAAAACTGAATATAGGTCTGAATAGTTAATTAAAGTAATAAATAGGTCTGAATACATTCCGATTGCACTGAATATTTTGCTCACTCCGTTGTTGTGTGTTGCATTTAAATTATTTAGCATCAGCGAATACTTACTGTATACTGTACCTCTAGTCAAGTTTATAATATTTTGAGAAATAGAAACAAACAACTTAAACCTAATAATGGGACTTAAAAACAGTCTAGCACACATGTCTAGATTACTGTATCTGCATCTCTCTGTTTATTTTGTACTAAGAGTATAATCCAGACCAGTAATCCTGAATAATCTTTAATACAATTGTCACCTAAAAAATTCACAATACCAGACTTAAGCTCTTTACTAAAAATATTATTTCAATAGGCTATTATTGCCTCTATTGAAGAGTTCACATATTATTCATCTCTGCCACGGTAAACTGTTCGGGGTAATCTTTCTTTCACTCCAGTAAAATTTGTATTTCGTAATCGGTTTTGCTAAGCGTGAAAGCTGACCAAAAAATGTGACACAGCAGATAAGAACCTGCAAAATATCCCCAGATTTTGGACCATCTCTGGCACTCATTTATCTTTTAGCTGAACACCACAAGCCAGAAGAACTTGAGTTACAGGCTACGTCTCACTCATAGTCTGTACTGCTTTATCTTGTACACAGGGTCGCAGGGAGCCTGGAGCCTATGCCAGGAGACCTGGGGTACGAGGCAGCGTACACCCTGGACAGGGTGCCAATCCACACACACATACACACACATGCTCATTCACACACTACAAGCAATTTGGAAACACCAATTAGCCTAATCTGCATACCTTTAGACTGTAGGAGGAAACTGAAGCACCCACCAAGCACAGGGAGAAAATACCTGTACAAGTTCCATTCACACAGACCCGAGGCAGGAGTCAGACCCAGACTCTGGAGGTGCATGGTGACAGTGCTGACCACTAATTCTCCATGTTGTCTTATACTGTAGATAGTTTTATTATTATTTGCATTAACTCTAATGAAGAGGGGGTTAAGTTGCAATTGCAACAAGCAGAGTTTTCTAAAAAATAAAAATAAAAATAAACAAAACTAAACTCAATCCTTTATTACTTCCCTTGCAGACAGACTCGCTAGTAATAGGCTTTACTTTTCTGAATACAAAGGTCAGTGTGTAATTAACTAATATATGGGTATTAAATCAACCCCCCCCCCCCCCATTCCCTTGCCTTGAAAAAGGGGGAAATGTCAGGTTTTTGTGATAATGTAATCACAGAGAAGGTTGGCAAGACCACAAATGCAGAGAAAGAGAGGGAAATAAACACAGCACCCGGTGAGATTTAGTCTCTCACAACCTCCCTGAACAGAATTTAAAACCCCACTGACCCCCTTTTCATTGCAGTGGAGTGGAAGCATTGTTTAGAGAAACTACCCTTGTGGGTTTTTTTTTTTCTTGGTAAGTGATAATTGATTTCTAACCTACTATACCATCTAACCTTTTCCTGAATTAAAGAGAGGTGATTTTCACTCTATAAGCATGCACTTCTCTATACAAACACACGTTTAAAACGTTTCGCATTCAGCTGCAGAAGTATTTCAATTTCCTCCGTTTTCATGTCGTGCATTCTTATTGGCAGCCGAGTCTCCCAGTGGATTTAGCTGTAGTTTCATCCGAGGATTTCACTCACGCAGTCTCAGCCGTGTTTGTTGTTGCTGTTCATTTTTTTCCTTTGTCATCAGATGGATAATGAGACTGCTTAAAATGCACCATACGACTAAAGTCGAGTTACTTCCTGGAGAATATTGTGTTCAATCACACTTTAAGCCAAATACAGTGATCATGCGCGATCCGGAGTGAATTTTACACCTTGTTTTCAAATGACGGCTGCAAACCTAATGACAGTAAAATGCTTCACCTGCGCTTTAATGTGGAAAAAGATTCAAGGCCATTATTATAACATTACAATAACACTCTATTGATATTTTCTATCTTTGTCGTAGTTCTTATGTGGTGCAAAGTACAACCGTCTGCATTCCTGCACCATGTCTTGTTGAAGAACAGAAACCAATAACCGTTAATGATGATTTAAGTCTTGTTCGATATATGCAAGGTGATAAAATGCGCAGTTATATGGCAGTCATTAGGTGATCTATTACATAATTAAAACTTGCCCAAAGATGTATCTGATCTATATACTAAGGAACCTGCTGATCTGTGCAAACAATTGGAAGAAAATGGCTTATGACTTTAACCTAAGCAAACCTTTATGATTTTAAGGGTAATGTAGTAGCCAATCAATCCTAAATCCTTTAACGGTCTTCCTTCTGTTCATTATACAGCTTATCCTGTGTTGGGTCGCAGCCTACAGTATGTCAGGGTTTCGAGGGCACAAGGCAATATGGGAACATAAATCAGCAAATGTTTTTGCACTAGAGTAAAGGGAGAAAATCATTAGGTTGAAGCTGATTGGATGAAACAGGTTTTGACTATGTTCTACATATGAAGATCAGCGTGATGTCTCCAGTGCTAGTGTGTGTGTATTTGTGTGCGACCAGAATTGTGGCACCCAGTACCTCTTCATCCAGATAACATCAAGCTTTACCGTTTTCTTTATACACCCACACACACACACCCACACACACACACCCACAAACAGTCCCTAGGTGATCTGTATATTAGCATAATACGTTGCTATTTCATCTAGGTCATAGATGTCCTTGGCACCAGATTATTGTTTCTTGGGTGTACGACTGATCTGCATCTCAAACTATTTACAGCAGCATGGAGGCAAGGACAATGTGATTGAACAAACTGATTGACATTCAGGGACTGATGGGGTTGCAGTTTAGTGCTTCAAAAATGAATTCCTGAGGCTGTGCTATTAAGTGAGGTGTTACACAGACAAAGCACCTCGTATTAGCTATGTCTTCACATCATCCAGGTTCCCAGGCAACAGATCTTCATTTGCCCCTTAATAGATTTACAATGGAAATGGAATGGAATAGAAACTCTTTTAATAAAGGTTTAAATAAAATAATAATAATAATAACTAACCAACATGATTCAATACAAGCAATAAACTGGTTATAAAAGCTCTCAATCATGGTCTATACCACTTTATCCTGTATACATAGTTACGGAAGGCCTAGAACCCATTCCAGAAGACTTAAGGCACAATATGGGGTACAACCTGGATTTGGTGCCAATCCATTTCAGGGCACACACATACACAAGGATCATTCACACACTAAGGGCAATTTGGGCCTGATCTGCATGTCTTCAGGCTTTGGGAGGAAACCCACCAAACACAGGAGAAAACAGGCGGGAATCAAACCCAGACCCTGGTGGTGCAAGGCGACATTGCTTACCACTAAGCCATTTTGTTTGCATTCTATCCAAATTCCCAGAACTGGAGTTAAATTTTTTTACAATGTCCTTTTTGCTGTTTTGTCATGTCTATGCACGCTCTGGGTGTGTTAATGTTGATCAATCCCTGCTATCCGTTATCACCCAGATGAGGATGGGTTCCCTGTTGAGTCTGGTTCCTCTCAAGGTTTCTTCCTATTACCATCCCAGGGAGTTTTTCCTTGCCACCGTCGCCCTCGGCTTGCTCATCAGGGACAATCTTATCATTTTGATTCATACACATTGCATACAGACTTACTTCTTTTTATTGTGTAAAGCTGCTTTGCGACAATGTCAATTGTTAAAAGCGCTATATAAATAAAATTGACTTGACTTGACTTGACACACAACTAAAGATTATTATACAGTAATAATATAGATTTAGAGCATAATGTCATAATGAATAATATAAAAGACATGTTTATTAACTGGCCCAACAACTGCCTTGTTCGTTCATCATAAGTGAGTTCTGATATTTCTGTTCTTTATTTTGAGGACAACTGAACTTCCCAAAATGATTGCTCCTGGGAATCACATGGATGTGATCACTGAAATGTATAAGGTTGAAAAATGCTTGCATGTTCCTTTAATCTTGTTGATGTCTCATTACACAGCAGCCCTCTTGGATTTATTTACTGAATATGCAGTGATCCTCTATAACATTAACACTACCTCTGGGTGACGTGAACAACATTGATCACCAACTTTATACCAGCAAACTGGGGATAGGGCTTTGTCCACGGGGGACAAAGGCCAGCCTATCTGATTGAATCCCACAGAAAAGCCACTGCAGCATAAATTGCCCAAAAAAAATCAATGTTGTCAACAAAAGAAAGGCATCAGAACATCCCATAGACCACAGCCAATCATGCAAAGGTTCGAACATGAAAAGAGCCCATGGCTGCTGACCAGGCCCCTAAACCTCCCCGGATCACAATCTGATCGATCAGCCATGAGATGCACCGGACAAACAGGTCTGATCCATGGAAGCCCCTCTCCAAGACCCACAGCACCCAGAGAATCTGCTGCCAATATCCTGGTGCCAGAGACCACAACCCACCCCAGAGAGCCATGCCTCAAGTAGCCTGCCGGGAATCACAAATATAGGTGGTTAATGGTATTAATGATATGGCTGATATGTTGCATGTTCTCCCTGTGCTTGTTAGATTTCTACTGGGTACTATGGTTTTCTCCCATAGTCAAAAGACATGTTACAGTATGTACGTTGATTGGCATTTCCAATTTACCTGTATTGCTGGTTTTTCAAGTACATTTCCTGGCCAAAAAAAAGTCACACACTAATTTCATTCAATCACATTTAGCTTTGATTACAGCACACACAATGTGGTGGCCAATTCATATATGAAAATGATTCCTCATGCTCCCAAGACCATTCTGCTACAATTTAAGTCCTGGGATATGCCTGTGCCATCAGAGAAGAAAAATTCCATTGATGTGATAATCTGGTCATTCAGTACATGAGCTGATTTCATTTTATTGGCACATACAGTAACATTACTGAGCATGGACCTGAAGAACTGAAGCAACCCCAGATCACATACCACTGATTCCAGAGACCTGTACCTCTATGCATGATAGGTGCATCTCTTCATCCGTGTCCCTTCTTACCCTGATGCACCAATCGCTCTGGGATAGGGTCAATCTGAACTCATCAGACCACATAGTGTTTTCTATTGCTCCAAAGTCCCATCTTTATGCTTCCTAGCAAACTGAAGCCTTTTTTTTATTATTCTCACTAGAAAGTGGTTTTCTTTTGGCTACACATCTGTTTAGCCCAAAGTTGACGGTTTAGCATTGTCCTTCCAGATTGCGATAATGTCTTGAAGGGTTATTAATCCACTTCCAGCATTTGAAGATCTCCTTAGTTGTTGTCTTTGCTTGATTCAGCCCAATAATTTTACCCTTCTGAAATGGTGACCTTTTTTTGGCCAGGCAGTACTGTATATCATAAAACTCCATTATCATCTGTTGAATTCTTAGTTCTTATGAGTAGAACAGCTTAAATTCACTACAGATTTATATTTAATTATTATATGTGACTGTTTTAATATACATTAGCATTTATCTAGTAACAACTTGCACAGGGACTACATTGTTATACATTACAGAGGAACAGATTGTTAGCCTGTGATTGGTAGTTCTTGATATGGTGATGTTTCTGTGAGGAGATGATTGATGATTATTTGGCATCTTTGGAGGGAGTCTCCAGTGTCAGTGTTTGTGATAACATGAATGAACTTCTTTTTGGATATTTCCCAGCTCTTAATGCAAATTTGAATATATAAAAAAGTACAATGTGCTGTTCTTTAATAGCTAAACATTGTAATTGTTTGGCAGTTTGCTTCTATTAACAGAATCCCACTGCTTTCTTAGTATAATATTATGTCATCTTATGCCATAAGCTAATAACCTGTTTAACATATAAGCACTTTTCATATCAATAGAAAGAATATAATACATTTTTGTCTTTTCTTTCATTTCTTTCTCTGTCCTTTTTTTTTTTTTTTTTTTTTTTGGTCAACAGTGTGTCAGAATTTTTTTTTTTGTCCTCGGTGGACAGAGCGTCAGACGCTGGTGCACGTCGTTCGCCAGCCTGAATACAAATGGAGACATGTGGGACATTCCAGTCTCCACACGCGCGCGAAAGGCGTGAGCTCGAGAATTAGTGCGCCAAAGGAGACGCTTTGTTGGAGCTCCTGCTTATGACGCTCTCGCACATAACACTGCTGAGACTCGGATTTTCTCGCTTCTGTGGAAAGTTGCTATTTTCCCCTGTTTCACACCAGCTCATGATAAGTCAAAGAAAGAGAGAACGAGATCCATGATGGCTGTGGAACTGCTCACACGAGAGCTCATGACCTTGATCCAATCTTTACTAGAGGGGAGGTGGCTGTTTAGTTTTGTGTGTGTGTGTGTGTGTGTGTGTGTGTGTGTGCGCTTGTGTAATCTAAGAGCTTTCTCCCAATCTTCATCACATCTCTCATTAAATGAGTGTTTATTAGCCCCTACAGGCTCTTTAAACACTCTCCTTCTCTATATGATCAGTTTTACTCCATGCAGAACACTTCCTTATATAGGTGCAATATTTATGTTAGCCGATTGGATATGTAAAGTGCTCTATGCTGGGACGGTGTCTCTAAAATGTTTAAGCTTTCATTAGGGCGATGGGCTCTTAGTAGCAGCTCGCTGACAAAGCATCAAGTAAAGCTGTGATGCAGAGCTGGAGGTCATTCTGTGGGGAAACAAGGAGACGGCTCGGAGATGAGCCGGAGCCGAGAAATATGTATCAGTCATTCATCTGGAAGTCAAACACTGGCGTGACAGCTTTTATGGCCGAGACTCGGAGCTGGTGTCTGAGTGGCCAGTAAAGCCGGCAGATCTTTAAGTGGCTGTTTGTTACCCGGTTTGTACGCGGCAGTGGAATTTCTGCACGGCCGTATTGATGTCTGTTTGGCCTAATCTCAGGCTTTACTGCTTTTACTTCCACAGCTAAAACTGTAACTCTACCAAGGCAATGTGCTTTGGGCCATTTGGAATCAATATTGTTCCCCACTGTGTGTGCATGTGTGTGCATGCTGTATATTGGTGTATGTGGGGAAGCACTCGCATTCAAGTTGCTTGGCATGATTAAACCAACATCTGCTTAAACATCTGCACTTGACTGCTGATTTCATTTATCGATTTTGTTCCTTCGGGTCCGCACACTCAGAGACAACTAAGTTTTGGGGCTTTCCTCTGAAATGTCACTCACGAAGTAGCTTGGGCAGGATATCCTGCACTCTGTACACCATCTCCATGTGAGCAGTGGCCTCAAAAGCAATTTTGTTCAACTCATTTATATGAGGAATTTGAAATGAAAGGCCATTTTCAGGTTTTATTTTAAAATTAAAAATCATTCATTCGTACAGGCATTCATAGTTTATATGTGCATATCATAGTATATAATTAAATGTTATCTAGTGAGTGCACTGTACTGTATATATAGGTTAAGAGGTAAATAATGAAACAATACATATGAAAAAATACATGTTGTGTTTAGTAATATACTGAATATATAAGAGTTATGTCAGAACAAGGATAGTAATGCATAATAATTTTGACCTCACGGGAACATTTGGCTGATGCCCACAAGGAAAACAGATCTTCTTTTATTTATTTATTTATTTATTTATTTATTTACAAAATCTGGGTTCAATTTAGGTGTAGACAAAACATTAATTCACCGCATAAAAAATAATGTCAGTGAAAGGTCCTCTGGAAGATGGTGAGACTAGGGTGTGTGTGTGTGTGTTTGTGTGTATGTGTGTGCAGGCATGCTCATCTGTAAGCACACATTTAGCTATGTGTGTGTGCAAGAACAAGAGACTAGAGCGCGTGTTCTCAAATGTGTGTGTGTGTGTGTGTGTGTGTGTGTGTGTGTGTGTGTGTGTGTGTGTGTGTGTGTGTGTGTGTGTGTGTGTGTGTGTGTGTGTGTGTGTGAACCCTGCTGTGTGGTGCACCATTCTTTGCCATGTAGAGCCAGCATACCCTGGGCTCAATGCATCTGTTCCATCCACACACACTGAGATGGTCAAGCCTGTCTTTTTAACTCTTTGCTAACACGCCCCATCACACGCAGCACTCTCAAGGCCAGAATCTTCATTTACTTTTTTTTACTGCCATGCACACTACACACACTCTCTATCTATTATGAGTCTATTAGATTTGTTTTTTGTATCTGAATGATTAAGGGCTTTGCCAAGTACTTTACAATATCATGTGTAATAAAGCTTTAATGGTCTTTTTATGCTTTAAGTGTTAATAATGCAATCAATATGATCCTCTGAGTTGTACTTGACACTCTGCTGGCTCAAACACGCTACGGTGTTTATTAACAGTTTATTTTTTATGAAAATAAAAGAAGTCACTTTCATAAAATAATTTCCATTTTCATATTGTTAATGCATGAATAATAGCAGGAAAGGTAAACTTTAAGGTAAGTGATTAAGTACGAGGAAAGTTTTCTTACTATGCACAGAGCAAGGATCAAGCTGCCTGCTTAACATCTGTAACACTGGCCTCCCAGGAACTCCCTAAATAGCCCAAACATATTGAAATCCCTTGGCGTGAGGTCAGGACTATAATGGGTAGTATGGCAGTAGTAACCCAAAGACAGATGCATCTCTTCCACAAGTTGGCAACAAATTAATGTCCATTTTCAAGGATCAGAGGTTCCATTCGCTGAATGTTCAGGGAGCGAATATAGTGGGCTCTGAGCCATCTCAGCCGAGAATGTCATTCACGGACATACAGCCTTCTTTAAAACATTTGCACCATTTTACTGCGGCTTAGAATCTCATCACCGTACTGTGCTTGAAGTCTTCTGTAAATGTCAATCGGTTTTACGCCTTAATTTATAATAAATTTCATCACATGAGAAAATGTTCCTTAAACTTTATTCCTGCTTTGTCATTCATCTGACCTTGGCTTATTTTGATGCCTACAAAAAAAAAAAAAACCCTCAAGTTTGAAATGGACTTTGAAAGGACAAATGATTGACCATAATAAGATACAAGATGGTCATACAGACCATAATTTTCTGACCTCAAGGTCAAGGTCAATGCAACTTCTCAACTTTTGTATATTTAAAGTTTATTTAAAAATAAAAAGAATTTTTAAATAAACTTCATATATATTCTTTAATTTATTTAAAGTTTATTTACAAATTCTAATATATATATTTTTAAAAACAATTATAAATTTTAAATATATAGTATAGAAGAGAAAAGTATAGAAGTTGTGTTTACTTTGACCTTGATATATAATATTATATACAGAATTGTTAACTCACTTAGCTCACTTTTGCTATAATTAATAATTATTATTCCAACATAATAATTATTATTCCAAAAAAATTTTGCACACAATTTTAGTGAATAAGCCATTTGTTTCATTTTTTTTCCTTGCACTCTCCCCTGTGTCGTTCCTCATCCCGTGTCATTTGTCCTTTTCTTATTAAAAGACGATAAAATGCTTTCACCCATGGTACACGGCCCCCTTAGGTAAAGAGTGCTATCACATTCACAATGGCCCATGTCCTAAACGCATCAGATGATGCATACCCTCCTGAGTAATAAGTAGACCGGTGGTAATTACTGCAGCTCATCAGCGCTTCGGTGTCATCTGCGCTCAGCTCACTTCACTCTGCTTTTACTCTCACTACAGTTACTGGCACTTTATCACAGCAGGTATGCGAGGACAAATTGTCTCTTTTTGGCTACTTGCCGCTCCATAAATATAGGCATAAATAAAGCCATATTTTGTTCCACCTTTGAGAAATAAAGACAAACAGGAAATCCTTTACAGTCCCAGCAAGCATCCTACCTGTGGATGAACTCCCTCGCAAACATAGCACCTGTTTAACAAATACAGCGGGGCACTTTCATACACGTGTACACACACCTGAATGCACAGACCTCATCACACACTGCTTTCACACAAACACACAACACATCATCTAAAAATATCCATGACACCTTTACACGCATTGCAAACACTCAGACCTGCCCGAGCAGTAGTTAACTATTCGCTCCACACATCCCAGCAGAATGAAACGTGATCGGTTACCTGCAATGACAAACCGCATCCAGCCCAAGCTCCTGACAACACATTCCTCCTCTGTGACTCCAATGTCCCGTTTCTTTTTCTTTCTTTCTTTCTTTCTTTCTTTTTTTTTTCTCTCCCCCCCTCTCACTCTCGCTCTCCACTCTGTCCCTCTGTACGGCTCAGTCTCAGCTTCCCGCACTTGTTTGAGTCTATTTCAGAGTGGATAGAGGAGCCTGCTGTGACGGTGGCATGGTTTCGAGCAGTTTGGCAGAAGGTCACATCATCTTGTTCTGTAAGGGGAGGGTGGGATGAGGCAGGAGGGGAGGGGAGGGATGGGAGTGAGTGAGTGAGTGAGTGAGGGAGAGGGAAGGAGCGCAGGGTGAGCGAGGAAAGGTAGAGTAAATGAATACATATATAGAAAGATGTCTAGACAGTTGAGTAGTACATGGAGTGAGCAATAGTATTAAGATCAGCTGTGATCAGGATCCTAATAAAGATAGCATGTTCATGTCAAAGGATGTTCTCACCTTTGCTTAATCTCCACAGAGGTGTAAAAACCATTAACCGTATAGAGCAAAGACACAGCAAATACTTCAGAATGAAATGTTTCGGGGGGGGGGGGGGGGGCGCGCGGGC